>NQII01000693.1:341383-362922 GCA_002778355.1 Clitarchus hookeri
TTCTCTGGGTACTCCCGCTTCCCCCGCCCTTGCATTCCAGCGCCGCTCCATTCTAGGGTCTCACTTCTGTCATGCCCGGGGATGACGGTCACCTACGGGTCTCAGCTGGAAAGACCGTCACTCGGAGGGTGTCGCCTTGCCCTGGGTGCGCTCCCCACACGCCATTATTATTATTGTAGTCTGCGAACCGAACAAGTAACAGCTAGTCGGCTACATGGGTTCGGAAATTCGGCTGGAAGTAAAATACAAGCTACGATCCAAACCAGCACTGTAAAAATTGTTCTAGTAAACTTAATTAATTAAAATGGAAGTTTTTCATTTTTACAGTGTATGGAAATAATACCAAGATGGCAGATGGTTGGGTCTGACTCTGGACCCTGGACCCCTTGTATCAATTTGGCATACCATATGCCTATAAAAACCAATATTACCTCCAATGCTCTGCCCTCGAATACGAGCCCATAAAATCTGTCCGATGAATCGAAAATTCCTTTTCGAGGGATCGTTTTTACAGTAGGGGGATCGGTTCTTTCTTGAGAGAAAAACGGGCTTTTTTAATAGGGAAAAGGGAAGTTCTAAGGGAAAAGGCATTTTTTTGGGGAAATTTAGTCGATTTTGAGGGGGAAAAGAGAAATTTATATAGAAAAAATGGCCGCCGCTGGATCGGAATGACAAAGCATGAACAGCTTCGACGCTCCGAGTCCCCAGCCCCATGGCCCAGAACATACTATGTTATACTACTGTCAGCATTCCAAAGAGACTCGAGAGGAACCGAAGAAACTCAAGAGAAATCCAACAAACACAGCGAGCAATATAGGGATTTGTTTACAAAAAGGGTGAAAATCAGTGTGGGGGGTGGGGGGGTACACATAAGGAGTCTTAAGAGAAGTGTAAACGTGATTCTGTATAGTGTGTATGAGAATGAATTATTATTTTCCACTGTGTGTGTGCTTAGCACTGCTTTATAATGATTTTTAAACGTAAGATATTTATTTGATATCTTTTGTCTGAATTGCTAATAATATAAGTGATATAATAATAAAGAAAGCTACGCTGGGTAGAAGAATTTGCAACAACATTTTGCAGAATTTTTATAAAGCAAATAAAGTGTGCATACGATTATTTGTTTGTTTTTGCTTACTAATACAAGATAACTAATAAAATATGGTTTCCATCCACAATGGTATATTTTTACTCAATTTTCTTCGTACTTGAAGAGTGACATTTAAGTGTGTAATCACTGGATATATTTAATTGACATCCGGTTTATTTCATGCGCACATAATTAAAATAATATGTCAATAAAATATTTACAATTTTTTTATATTACACAGTTACGACTATTGACACGTGGCCAAATTGATGTTGTCCACGGCAAATTTAATATATAGTGGTAGATTACGAAATGGACACGAAAACAGAATCCACGCCAGGCTTTCAAAGAGCTCAATTATCCTGGAAGAGCCGTTTAAGTATAAGTGATATGCACAACTTTTTTGCCAAGTATGTTCTGATATTAGGTTTAGTACTAAAAATATTTCGATAAAATTAATTGCATACAACTTGGTAGAATTAAATGAAATAATAAAATTAGTTTTTTAATTCTCTAAGTAGTTTTATAAGTTCTTTTTGTTGGATGCATTTAAGTCTTTAGATAATAAATTCGTCCCATAGAATGCAAAGAAAATATATTAAAACCCAAGTTTTCTATCCTTGTAGTTAACGAAAGCGGTTAGAAATTAACGTTCCTTGTTTAACTTAACTATGAATAACGACACTTTTTTTTTCCGTTTCACGGTTAAGTATACGGCCACGAGTTATGAGGACACGTCTTTGCGGTCTGTATGTTACGGCGAGTTCTATATTTACATTATGTTTATCGGGGCCGAGCATGCAAATTCGCAAGGGAGGAAAAAAAAAATAATAAAAAGAAACGAACACATTAAAACCTAGATTATAAGATTTTTTTTATTATGCTTTATTCCCCGTGTTGTTCCAGTTGATCTCGCCCTTGAAATGAGCTCGCGTTTACAGTAAAGGGCTTGCTGAGGGATGGAGAGGGGAGGAAGCACGGCGTACTTTCTTCTACCAGTATAAATTCGCCGCGGAATGATTCTGCCGCTCAGTACGGGGCGATGTTAACAACGGGCGTCTGTCTCGTAGCGCGCCAGGAATATAGGTCGGCGTTCTCTGCTATTAAGTGGCACACTTACTTCCGCCGGTTCGCTCGCTCACTTAAAAACCATTCTTAATTTTGATCGTTCTCGAGGTAATGCATGGCTAATGCATTTGCCGTAACAAAGTGTGATATATTTTTGCTAACCCGCGGCATGTCAAGGCGCGCATAACAAGAGTATTAATTTTTAATAACTGGAAATGTTTTATAATCCTACAAGTTACGTCAGAGCAGTAAATAGTATATTTTTTAAATTACAAAATGAAATCGCACACCTTAAAATATAGACTTTCTGCAGAGAGGGTGAACACATTTTACCTCGTATTTTAAAGAAAAATTTATAGGAGATGTTTCATAATTTATGTAGATAGCCACATATACCTTCCCATAGGAAAAAAAAAAAAATGTTTATTTTTCGTGTCAAATTGTTATTTATTTTCATATTTTAAATTAAGATGTTTCGTTAAATAACTATATAAAAGGTTTAACTTCCGCAATGCTAAATTTTACCATCAAATATTAAAGCGAGTCAATATAAGTAAGTCCAAACAAAAAAATCAAGGTTTTATCATATTTGTTTAACACATTGATATTTGTATGTGTCAAGTTTTGTTACAATAGAGCACGTGTATAAAGTTTTGAGTTAAAACCATATGTGTATATGAAGTTCTGTGGCAACCTAAATATCACAGAAGAATGAGGAAACATCTCGGATGTTATGAATGAATGAAGTTTTAGAACAGACTGAGAATGTTAGGTGAAATGTTTTGAACAGACTCTATTACTACACTGTGTCGTCACAGAAAACAAAATAACGACATAGTGTAGCAATGAAGTATGTTAAAAAATTTCACCTAATCATTCACCCCCATTGAAAGCGTCTTTGAAACAACTAACTGAAATGAGAATTTGTTTCAAGCAGCGGCATTACAGTGTGAAAAGTTTAGAAATAAAAAGGCATTTTTAATTTATGAAGTATTGGAGTAAAATAACGGCTTAACATCAAGTTTTGAAATAAAATCCAGTTTTTTAATTCTCAAAAAGATAAATAAACCATTAAGATGCAAATGCTTTGTGCTGCAGGAGTACCATCTGAATTGTATCAAATAAATAACTAATTTTTCATTTTTGTACTTATGAAGTTTTGGAAATCGCACCTCATGCGTATTTCCAGAAAGTCTGTTAAAACCCGATCGTTATAGCCATTAAACAAAGGAGAATTAAGAAAGATTTCTATCTTCTGTGTGTGATCTCAGTATTGGCTAACTTGTTGCAAGGAGATTTCTTAATAACGNTGTATGTTACGGCGAGTTCTATATTTACATTATGTTTATCGGGGCCGAGCATGCAAATTCGCAAGGGAGGAAAAAAAAAATAATAAAAAGAAACGAACACATTAAAACCTAGATTATAAGATTTTTTTAATTATGCTTTATTCCCCGTGTTGTTCCAGTTGATCTCGCCCTCGAAATGAGCTCGCGTTTACAGTAAAGGGCTTGCTGAGGGATGGAGAGGGGAGGAAGCACGGCCTACTTTCTTCTACCAGTATAAATTCGCCGCGGAATGATTCTGCCGCTCAGTACGGGGCGATGTTAACAACGGGCGTCTGTCTCGTAGCGCGCCAGGAATATAGGTCGGCGTTCTCTGCTATTAAGTGGCACACTTACTTCCGCCGGTTCGCTCGCTCACTTAAAAACCATTCTTAATTTTGATCGTTCTTGAGGTAATGCATGGCTAATGCATTTGACGTAACAAAGTGTGATATATTTTTGCTAACCCGCGGCATGTCAAGGCGCGCATAACAAGAGTATTAATTTTTAATAACTGGAAATGTTTTATAATCCTACAAGTTACGTCAAAGCAGTAAATAGTATATTTTTTAAATTACAAAATGAAATCGCACACCTTAAAATATAGACTTTCTGCAGAGGGGGTGAACACATTTTACCTCGTATTTTAAAGAAAAATTTATAGGAGATGTTTCATAATTTATGTAGACAGCCACATATACCTTCCCATAGGAAAAAAAAATAAATGTTTATTTTTCGTGTCAAATTGTTATTTATTTTCATATTTTAAATTAAGATGTTTCGTTAAATAACTATATAAAAGGTTTAACTTCCGCAATGCTAAATTTTACCATCAAATATTAAAGCGAGTCAATATAAGTAAGTCCAAACAAAAAAATCAAGGTTTTATCATATTTGTTTAACACATTAATATTTGTATGTGTCAAGTTTTGTTACAATAGAGCATGTGTATAAAGTTTTGAGTTAAAACCATATGTGTATATGAAGTTCTGTGCAACCTAAATATCATAGAAGACTGAGGAAACATCTCAGATGTTATGAATGAATGAAGTTTTAGAACAGACTGAGAATGTTAGGTGAAATGTTTTGAACAGACTCTATTACTACACTGTGTCGTCACAGAAAACAAAATAACGACATAGTGTAGCAATGAAGTATGTTAAAAAATTTCACCTAATCATTCACCCCCATTGAAAGAGTCTTTGAAACAACTAACTGAACTGAGAATTTGTTTCAAGCAGCGGCTTTACAGTGTGAAAAGTTTAGAAATAAAAAGGCATTTTTAATTTATGAAGTATTGGAGTAAAATAACGGCTTAACATAAAGTTTTGAAATAAAATCTAGTTTTTAATTCTCAAAAAGATAAATAAACAATTAAGATGCAAATGTTTGTGCTGCAGGAGTACCATCTGAATTGTATCAAATAAATAACTAATTTTTCATTTTTGTACTTATGAAGTTTTGGAAATCGCACCTCATGCGTATTTCCAGAAAGTCTGTTAAAACCCGATCGTTATAGCCATTAAACAAAGGACAATTAAGAAAGATTTCTATCTTCTGTGTGTGATCTCAGTATTGGCTAACTTGTTGCAAGGAGATTTCTTAATAACGNAATTAAGAAAGATTTCTATCTTCTGTGTGTGATCTCAGTATTGGCTAACTTGTTGCAAGGAGATTTCTTAATAACGCGTATTCAGATTGTAACGTGCACATGTCACGTTTGGTCAACAGACAGCCTCTATAAATATATATACATACATACATATATAACGGATTTTTCGTACGTAATCATCTCCCGGCCTTTGTTAACACACGCGAACACGCTGTTTACAAGCCATGCAAAACTATTATTAATATAGAGGCTTTATGGTCACCAAACGTGACATGTGCAAGTTACAATCTGAATACGCGTTATTAAGAAATCTGCTTGCAAAAAGTAAGCCAATGCTGAGTATATATATATATATACACATATATATATATAACACACACATACATGACTTATGGCCTGGGGTGATTGCTAACGACGTTAGTAACTCTAATAAATGGGAAGATAATAATTAGTGAAAAAAAAATACTGGAACTATTAGAGACGGTCAATGCATCATCGGCAAATGAAGTACGTCAGCCCCTGAAAAGGCAAATATAAATAATTTGTCATAAATCAACTAAAGGTTATTACTCTCACGTCGCAGTAAATTTTGTAGCCCTTAAAAATTTTTTAATAATAAAAGACGGATTTTTAATCGCCATGTCCAAACTCACAATAATGATTGCCTTGTAACTCTCATACATGTTCTGTATGCTAGAAAACCGGTCCTAGGCGGAATGGTAGCCATCCATTCCCACGTGGTGAACTTTGCTAGCTGATGTATCGGGCGAAAATATTTTCTTTCATCTCTAACATTTTTTTTTGAACATTTTTAACCAACCAGTTCTTGTGATCACAAACAATTTTTTTTTTTTTGTGGAAGTCAGGCTTACAAAAGTGTTTTTCAGGCGTTGACTGGAACATGCAAACACCACAAATCTAACGAGTGGAGCACAAGCCAAGGCCTAAACAATTCAAATAAAGAAAGTTTATATTCGGGAATTATGTACGCATTAATAATTACCTTGGAATAAATATTTTCTTACAGGCGGACGCTCTGCGAGCGTACGAGGGACGGATGATTTACGGACGTGCGCCATCAGTTGCAACTGGAGACGCGGCGGCTTTTCACAAAGAAACATATTACAAAGCATCCGTGTTCTGCATACCAGGGTGCGTGCCGTTTCCGACCTTGGATATCGGGTGTCTTTTGAACGAATATTCTGGTTATTACTACAGCCATATTTTTTCTCGGCGTGATTCGGTGTCCGTAGAACCTTCCAGATCAATGCCGGCGATAGTATAAAAGTGCCACGGGCCTACGAAACCGGGGGTTTTGTGAGCGTCAGGAGTCTGGGTGATCGGGCGACGCTCAGCGATAGACGACGAGCTAGAAGAGCAACGAGTAGCGCCGGAAGTGACCAGCAGGAGGAAAATCTGCGACCGCGAGCATCAAGCAGTGAAGAGTGCAACTGACATGCTGGACTATTGGACTGGATGCGTGAGTGAAAGTCATTACAAAGGATGGTACCGGACAGATTGAATGCGAGATAGTGATGAGTATGAGATAGTTACCTATAACCAAACAGAGGCATTGAGAAGGACGGCAATTAGAGTTGAAATCGATATTAAATATTGCACTGGCTGAGAAATAAAGAAAGTAATAGTGTATATAGATAATTAAATGCTGTAAATAACAGTTGTGTGAATAAATTAGAAATAAAAATTATTTATTAAATTTTTATTAAGGACTCAATCCCTCAAGAACTCAGATACGCCTCCCAGGGATATGCATCGTGAATACTTCCATAAGCTATTGCAAGGTGACGAGCATGGATTAAGGTGTTGTGGTCACCCGTAAGACAAAACAGCCGAACTGAGTGCGCAAGCGCGGATTTCTGGCTATAGTTTTNATTAAGGTGTTGTGGTCACCCGTAAGACAAAACAGCCGAACTGAGTGCGCAAGCGCGGATTTCTGGCTATAGTTTTGTAGCAGCAGCGAAATATAGTTGCTGATAATAGCACGAGTGCTACTGCCGTTATCTAAATGTTTAATTGGAAATGANGTAGCAGCAGCGAAATATAGTTGCTGATAATAGCACGAGTGCTACTGCCGTTATCTAAATGTTTAATTGGAAATGAAAAATGTTTTGTTATTAGTACAAAAACAGCCAAAAATATCTTATTGTTAACTGGCACTAAATCACTTCAGTATTTTCAAAACTAGTTATGAGTGCATGTAACAATCTGTTAATACAGTGATAGCAAAATTTTGCTTTCGTAAGCATAGAAAAAAAAACAGTGTTAATAACCACTAATTCGTTTTATCATTAAAGCCCCTGCCAGTTCATACATTTTCGAATATATCTGGTAATTTTGGGGTTTGTTGTTCTCTACATTTAGGACAGGGGTGACCAACCCGTGGGGTGCGTACCACCTGTGGCACACGGGTGTGGTTTTAGTGGACCGTGGCACGGGACATTTTTGCACCACTTTATTATGTTTTATTAAAAATCACATTACAAGTTGTTAGTAGTATAATTGCTATTAGCATATTAAACAAATTATCTAGTCAACAATGCTGTATTTTTTTTACACTGATAACATATTTTATGTGTACAGTATTTCCAATTAACATATTTTTGATGGCACGCTCAAAGGAAAACATTATAAATATGGCATTTCTTTACGTAAATGTTGGTAGCCACTGATTAAGGAGTTCCTGTCATATTTCTTTATCTTTTCCATTCGCGGCCGTGCAGCAAAAACCTAACATTTTACTTTTCGATAGACACAAAAAATATATATTACCAAATAAGAAACATTTAAAAGCATGTAATTACCCTCAATTCCTTCTTCTCCATNTAGACACAAAAAATATATATTACCAAATAAGAAACATTTAAAAGCATGTAATTACCCTCAATTCCTTCTTCTCCACATATTCGCTCACGGATATGTAGGCACACAGGAAAATCGTAGATTTACAAGTCATCAAAGCTAGTTTTGTTTGAACGAAATTGTTAATTATAATTGCCCATTGTTTTACACTAACGTATCTATCGAAAGGAAATTTCAATTCCTCTCCCACGAAATATTTGTATTACGTTTCATTCGAACGTAATCAAATCGCCGGGTTCGGTGGTAAAGCGCGCGCTTCGGGCTGTAAACTTTCCCACGCATCGTTACAATCTCGCTTTCGAAACAACTGGATTTTGATTCTGAGGGATTAATTTGGAAACGGAGGTCTGCGGTGATCAATGGGTGATTTTGCGAATCAGCGGTGGCTGTTGCGAGCACACTCTGTTTCATTCTGCAGTTTCAGCTTATGCCGGATTTAAGCACGCCCTACAACGACTTTGTATGCATTTGGATACATTTTTGGTTGAGAAGTCGTGAGGCTTGGAAGTCTTTTGTCTTTGCAGTCCACAGACCTGCTCAGTAGAGTCTGCATGATGATTTACATGGAAAAGGACTGTCCTACGGAATTTAGTATGAGTATGGCACGCACAAAAAAAATAAAACCTTTGTAATTATTGACTATGATTTTTAACGCTCCTGCTTTCATCCCGTTTCCCTAAATCGGGTAGTGGTTCACGTACGAAAATCACACAAATTTGCATCTAAAAATTTAACGTGCATCAATGGCTTGCTTATAATTCGAACCAGGACATTGATGGTTTGAATTTACATCTCGGCGATCTCAGCTACGCAGGACTTCCCAGTTATTAATCACATAAAAATGCATTAAAGAAGGTGGGAGTGAGAATAAGCATTTGATAGAAACCAACGAGGGATTCTTTCAAAAGGCTTAAAAATACTATTGTCGATTAAGGCCATTTTCGCTTGCCATGTTCGAGCTCTTAGATTTGCGTCTCGCAGTACCTACCGCCTTTTAGCGTTGATGTTCGATTTCTGTTATGGTCGAAAAAGCGCCGACGATTACTTTTAAATTGGTAGACAGTAGATTTTTATGGCGTGCAATAAAAAAGGCAAAATTNTCGAAAAAGCGCCGACGATTACTTTTAAATTGGTAGACAGTAGATTTTTATGGCGTGCAATAAAAAAGGCAAAATTTTTCATCTTTGCAATAACCAATATCCATTAATTGACGTAGAACTGCAAAAAAAATACTAATCAGTACATTTCCAGACGTGGTTTGTTTTCATAGTCGCGATACACTTAGAATATAACCATCAAATCTTTTTGATATAGGTGTAGAATTTTTTGTGAGACTGTCTGCTTATATGAGAGCAAAAAAAAAAAACATACACGACATGTATTGTGTACCTCATTTTCGAAAATAAATATTTATTCTTGTATTAAACTTGAGCGTTTTTCGCAAGGAATTTTATTCGTGATATGGCTGGGNCGAACGAAACGTCTCGGCACACAAGACTCCAAGTAAAGTGCATGTCGCTGCCATAGAAACTGGCGAGGAACCTGTCAAAACACACGCCATTTTAAAAACTTAAAAACAATCTCATTCTGAAAAGATGCTTTGAAATATTTATTGAAGATCTTCTCTATTCAAAAAAAAAAAGTTTTCAATTATAAAAAAAAAAAAATGAATAATTAGCAAACTTTGTAAGGTCATACAAATGACTGATGGTGAGTCTTCTTAAAATATTTGCTCAGCCGTCTCCTGTAATAAAGTGAAACTATTAATGTAATATTTAGAAATTCAAAGGAAAGATATGACAATAACTTTCAGATACATTATGCCTGATTTTATTTATTATTAAAAACCTTTAATTTGCGTCGCGACTGCCATTTTTATATTTTGGGTTTGAGAAACATTTTTCTAACATAGGAAACACCGATTTTACTTATTACATAATTATACAACTTAGCAAAGAAGCTATATAATTTATTCATACGTAATTTTATTTTCTTCAGATTCATGAAACAAATAATACTATGTAAACAGAAGTTAAGTAAGTCTTGTACAGAGTGACACGAACTTTTGTGTAGGTAAGCCACGTGTTTAAAACTAAAATTTAATATCAGTAATAGCTTTCTTTCATCATATTACATAATCTTACTAATATTATAAATGCGAAAGTCTGTGTGTGTATATATGTTTGTTACCACTCAGCTCCATAACGGCTGAACGGATTTTGATGAAATTTGGTATGTAGGTACTATAAGGCCTGGAATAGGACATATTATACTTTCAAACCCGGAAAATAGTACAGTTCCTGTGGAACAACAACAAAACGTAATTCTGCAATGGTTGGGAACGCGACCGAAATATGTTTTCCCTCTGGTGTCAGAGTTTATCAGGCCGCCCAAGGACCTCTGAAATGGCTTAACGACTGCTATCAATCGATAACCACCGGTACCGAATATTTAACGCGCCCTCCGAAGCCCGGAAGTGCTCAGATGTTATGCCACTAAACGGTAACCCATCCAAATGTGTGCCGCTGGGAACGTTGCTTAACATTGTTGATCGATTAAGATCCCTCACCCAAGCGCAAAATGTACTACCTAGGTACACTTTTTTTCTAAAGCTACAACTTGATGAAACTCACTTTTGGATTTTCATACATCGACGCTGGAAAGCGGAAATGTGGTAACTACGCCATAGTTGCACGGATACGCTCCAATAACAATACCCTACTTCTTGGCTATCAGGTAAAAAATATTTATTTCCTTTTGGGTTGCCGTAATCCGCTAAAAACCTAGACCAACATAGTATAATTTTATATTTCTGTTTCCCCATAAATGAATTGTCTTTTCCCAATTTATTCATAGTGTATCACTGTAAAACTCAATTGTACCCAGCCGAAGCCGGGCCGGTTCGCCAGTAGTATTATAAAATTTACACCTTATGATGTTATGATTTACTCTTAACATTACATTTCAGTACAAACTAGTTAAACATACGTTTTTTTTTTTAGCTAATCGACGGTTTTTTATGTAATGCTAAATTTACATTACTTCCAGACTGATAAATATAAACTCTGCTCAATATTCAAAATAAGGGATATTTCTGGTATCAGACTGAAACTCCAAGATTTTGAGGCTCGAGATGACTTTTATGCTATCTTTTAGAGCATATCTAAGTCTTAACTTGTATGATAAGTATATGTGAACCTATAAAACGTTCCGTTCTAGAAAACACGATTTTGGCAATGCTTCTACGTGTAGGTGACTAAATTAAACTTCTTAAAAAATCCATAACAAGAATCTTTAACATTTGGTGACACTTTATTATACAGGGCGAGTATAAAAGAACACCCCAACTTTGAAGGCCTATAACATAAAAACCAAACAACCTACAACCTTGATTGACCAATCAAATGAACCGTGGAACCGTGTAGTTTATTTAACATACATTCATAAATGTTCAACGTGACCACCATGAACGGCCCGAACGACATCTACGCGATAATCAAACTCGTTCCACACTCTTGTCAGCATGTCCGATGTTACGGTTTGGATGGCGTTCGTAACTCTCGGTTTGACGTCAATGTGAAGGGGACGGTCTGATGTTTCCTTTATGGTGCGCCACCCCATTGGCACCTAGCTGTTCGCGGATACCTGAACGAGACGTTGCCACGATGCTGGGTTGGTCGAGGAGCAGCTGGTGACCAGGCTCTTCATCACTGGCCCCCAAGAAGCCCGGATCTTACCCCGTGCGATTTTTTTCAACAGGGGTACATAAGGTATCAAGTGTTTCGTCCACCATTGCTGGCTAACATTGACGACCTCAAAACGAGAATTACGGACGCCATCCAAACCGTAACACCGGGCATGCTGACAAGAGTGTGGAACGAGTTTGATTATCGCGTAGATGCCGTTCAGGCCGCTCGTAGTCACATTGAACATTTATGAATGTATGGTAAATAAACTTCACGGTTCCACGGTTTATTTGATTGGTCAATCAAGGTAGTAGGTTGTTTGGTTTTGATATTATAGACCTTGAAAGTGGTGGTATTCGTTTGTACTCATTCTGTATAAAATGTGTTTCCAGGACAAAGCTAGACTTTCAAAAGAAATACAGCTCTTAAAAGTGGCGTTTTAGCAAAGCCCGAATATCTTATTCAGCAGTGAGGACAGTGACAAAACTAAATGTCATGGCCAGTTCTGAGACTAAACTTGCTACCAAAGTGTAATATTAAACTTTCAGTACGATGCCTTCCATTCTGTTTTAAGTAAGCCATAGTATCTAGTCACAGATTCATCGATCAGTTTTTCTGACAGTGGACTCTTTTAAGTTGGATTTTAATACACCGCCTCTTTCCCGCACTAACAAGCATCAACATAACGCAACTTCCAAATTGTATTTAAGTCAATTTTTTGACAGAAATATAGCAAACATGGTTTTATAATTTTACGNATATAGCAAACAGGGTTTTATAATTTTACGAAGTTTAACGAACATCACGTTCAAAAATAATATTATAAAAATTTTTCTCCTGTATTTAAGAGCAAAATCGTTCCCGAAGACTGTTATTATTTTGTTTGCTACAGTAAATGAAACCACACTAGGCATTGTTTTGCTATTTAACAATAGATATACACTACTCCCAGATTTCTTGAGTTATTTCTGGTACCTAAGATGTATTACAAAAATTTATTCGACAACAGTATGACAAAAAAAAAAAAAATTAAAATCATGTCCAATATTTTTTTTAACATTTGTCCTTTACAGAGAACATAATAAGAACACGAAATAAATAAAGGTACGCTAGTGCATGTGAATCAGTATTTTGTATAATGAGCCTTGAACATGACCAGACTGCCTTACAAAATGACCGCGAATGTTCTCGAGACATAAATGGAATCCGCGGTGGCGCAGCGGCTAGAGTGCTCGCCTCCAAACGAGGTG
The DNA here is from genome assembly GCA_002778355.1 of Clitarchus hookeri. Taxonomy (NCBI): domain Eukaryota; kingdom Metazoa; phylum Arthropoda; class Insecta; order Phasmatodea; family Phasmatidae; genus Clitarchus; species Clitarchus hookeri. The sequence continues at coordinate 354,298 of NQII01000693.1, forward strand.
AACCGGGTTCGACTCCCGGGCGGGATCGCTCCCGGATTTTCGCACGCGGGAATCGTGCCAGACGGTGCCACTGGTCGGCGGGTTTTCTCGGGGATCTCCCGTTTTCCCCCCGCCACGCTTGCATTCCGGCGCCGCCCCATACTCGCCTTGCTTCAGCCTCACCGACTCTCAAGGCCTCGGTGTTAAGAGCCGCCCAAATATCTTCACTCCACTAGGGACGTGTGTGCAATACTACGGTCCTCGTGAACCTTTTTGCGCTGTATTCTGCTACTCTTGTATCGCGTGGTCAAGAAGCACACGATTCCTTTGTGGAATGAGGATCGCTACATAACGAGAAATGCCACGCGGGTCGCGCTTGCACTCGACTCAGTTTCTGTAACTTCCCAGTCGGAGGTGACAACGAATTTTCCCCCCAGTCATATCTCTCTCGGGTCGGCAGCCGTCGCTTTGATCTCCTTCCGCATATTCTCCTGCCTTTCTCTATGTTCACCGCCCTATTGCCCCGCTTCGAGACATCCCCTTGTTCGCCCTCTCTTCTCGTTGCCTTGTGGATTTCAAAATAGACATCACTCTGCCTCCCTCTACGTGAAGGTGACCCGCTCTTTGATTACCAAGTCCCATGTTTTTTTTCCGGCAAATTTATCCGTCCCTATGATACTATAATAATATTTGAACTAGCAGAAGTGCTGTGCAATATATGTTAATTTCAAATATTAATCGTTCGCACTGGCAGTGGCAAAGTTCATAGGTATATCGAGAGTTTTTCTTTGGAAATATTTTTAATTTCTCTTATTTTAATATTAATCACTAAGCAAGAAATTTGAAGGAAAATACAGTGGGCAATTGCCATATGTAATGGTTCTATTTGTGCAGAGATTGAAAACTATTTCACATAATTATGAATGCAAAACTAATTACCCGTGAAGAGATTATTTAAAAAATTTCGAAACCAGATTAATACATTTATCAAATATTAATAAGGATTATGAAATGCGATCCGACATTTCTGAAAAGTGCAATAAACGTAAATGTTTGTCCCAAAAAAATCAGTCCACAGGCAAATATTAAATAAAAATTATGGATTAATATACAGGATGATACTAAATTATGTAGAAGAAACAAGTTGTAAACACACACATTACAGCTTATTTTCTCAAATGATTCCTTAGAGCAATGCAAACTCTTGAAGATGTAGCTAAGTACACTTTTTTTGCAGATATAAAACAAAGAGATTAATTTGGAACAGGGAACGTGTAGATAACAAGTTGTTTGCAAACTTGCATGCAAATAATGTGAAACGTGAAAAGTGTAGATAATTTGTAGTTTGCCATCATGCAACCATTGTGAATCCTGTCGCTGCCATCGGATATTTTCATGGAGATAATTGAAGACGACGCTGTCAACTTGCATTAAATTTTGTTGCGTGGAAGTATATATTTTTCGGTGGGTTAAATAACGTCAAACGTAATGAAAGCCACCGTTTCAAAGAATATTTGCTTAAATTATTTAGTGATAGTGAACTAGAAAACAAGAAAAAAATAGCCAGTGTCAGTGAAGTAGTGGACAGGGAAATTGACATGTTATCGAAGAGGTGAACAGGAAAATAGACATTGTTGGTGGAGTGGTCGACAAACTGGACGAGAAAATAGATTGTGTAAACGAGAATGTAGATAAGAAGATGGAAAGAATGAAAATATAGACTAAAAGCGAGCGAGTGAAGGGATTTGGGTGGCTCTTAACATCGAGGTCTTAGGAGCCAATTATAGACTAAAAGAAAGAGTGTGATAGCGAGTTAATGAATAATAAAATGGACCGTTTTGACAAGAAAACTGACAGTGTAGGTGAGAGAATGGACATTGTCAAGTGTAAGGTGGAACGGGATGTGAGTGCCCTCGAGGAGAAATTGTAAGAATTCCTACAGCAACGGGGAAGAAGACATCAATGACGGAGGAGAAGCGGAAATTGACCACCAACGAGCAGAAGGATACGGGAAGCGAGGAGAAGGTAGAAGTTGCCGCCAATAGGAAAGGACCAGCAGTTTTACAGCGTGAGTACTCCTCAGCCAGGAGGGGCTAAAGTCGCCACAGTCAAGCCTACCTCGTACGATGGACAGACACCTCGGCGCGAATACCGGCACCAGTTCAAGGTTTTCGCAGCTCTAGAGAGTTTTTACTGGCGAACCCCACCCGCCATTTGCCATCCAGCGGTCATGCCGACAACAGCAGTGATGTGGTCAGTAGAGCGGGTCCCATCGCACCAAAGGGTAAGCCACGTCCACGGCCCTCGTGCAGAAGCAGTGACCCAAGGCGAGGCGAACTTGTGTGTAGGGCGTCACATTACATATTGTGATCTATATTTAAGCCAGTGTTTGTTTCGGCCTTTGACCTTATCATACAAAAATTCGGATAGCTATTTAAATTAAAATACCAACGGAAATAAACAAATTTCCCTAAAAACTCGAATGTTAACATTTTCCAAGAATTTTGCAAGGTCTTTCATCCATTTAATTTTACAAGAAATTATATTTTGAGTAGAATTTTCTAACTTTATTCATCGTGGCTTATTCCTTTGTGCAGGGATATTATGGTGGAGGTTTCCATTTCAAATAATCTACACTCTAAGAACTAATTATCGAATTTACCACAACAGTAAATGAGTATAGTGAGAAAGAGCGAACGGTAAAGATGTTTTTTTCTCATACACCCATGGTGGCGTTCCTACATTTGCTCAGGAAAGAATGAGATGCCTAAAGCAGTTTCCAAAATTGCATAGCAGCGATGCTTAGCCGTCCTACAGTATATTTTCAGCCCGATTTATGGCATTATTTCCATACTATAGACAGTTTTTAAACTTCCGTTACTGTTTCGGGAGTTAAGTAGAATGCTTTTACAGNATTCCTTTGTGGAATGAGGATCGCTACATAACGAGAAATGCCACGCGGGTCGCGCTTGCACTCGACTCAGTTTCTCTAACTTCCCAGTCGGAGGTGACAACGAATTTCCCCCCCAGTCATCTCTCTCGGGTCGGCAGCCGTCGCTTTGATCTCCTTCCGCATATTCTCCTGCCTTTCTCTATGTTCACCGCCCTATTGCCCCGCTTCGAGACATCCCCTTGTTCGCCCTCTCTTCTTGTTGCCTTGTGGATTTCAAAATAGACATCGCTCTGCCTTCCTCTACGTGAAGGCGACCCGCTCTTTGATTACCAAGTCCCATATTTTTTTTCGGCAAATTTATCCGTCCCTATGATACTATAATAATATTTGAACTATCAGAAGTGCTGTGCAATATATGTTAATTTCAAATATTAATCGTTCCCACTGGCAGTGGCAAAGTTCATAGGTATATCGAGAGTTTTTCTTTGGAAATATTTTTAATTTCTCTTATTTTAATATTAATCACTAAGCAAGAAATTTGAAGGAAAATACAGTGGGCAATTGCCATATGTAATGGTTCTATTTGTGCAGAGATTGAAAACTTTTTCACATAATTATGAATGCAAAACTAATTCCCCGTGAAGAGATTATTTAAAAAATTTCGAAACCAGATAAATACATTTATCAAATATTAATAAGGATTATGAAATGCGATCCGACATTTCTGAAAAGTGCAATAAACGTAAATGTTTGACCCAAAAAAAATCAGTCCACAGGCAAATCTTAAATAAAAATTATGGATTAATATACAGGATGATACTAAATTATGTCGAAGAAACAAGTTGTAAACACACATATTACAGCTTATTTTCTCAAATGATTCCTTAGAGCAATGCAAACTCTTGAAGATGAAGCTAAGTACACTTTTTTTGCAGATATAAAACAAAGAGATTAATTTGGAACAGGGAACGTGTAGATAACAAGTTGTNAGCTAAGTACACTTTTTTTGCAGATATAAAACAAAGAGATTAATTTGGAACAGGGAACGTGTAGATAACAAGTTGTTTGCAAACTTGCATGCAAATAATGTGAAACATGAAAAGTGTAGATAATTTGTAGTTTGCCATCATGCAACCATTGTGAATCCTGTCGCTGCCATCGGATATTTTCATGGAGATAATGGAAGACGACGCTGTCAACTTGCATTAAATTTTGTTGCGTGGAAGTATATATTTTTCGGTGGGTTAAATAACGTCAAACGTAATGAAAGCCACCGTTTCAAAGAATATTTGCTTAAATTATTTAGTGATAGTGAACTANGTTAAATAACGTCAAACGTAATGAAAGCCACCGTTTCAAAGAATATTTGCTTAAATTATTTAGTGATAGTGAACTTGTAAACAAGAAAAAAATAGCCAGTGTCAGTGAAGTAGTGGGCAGGGAAATTGACATGTTATCGAAGAGGTGAACAGGAAAATAGACATTGTTGGTGGAGTGGTCGACAAACTGGACGAGAAAATAGATAGTGTAAACGAGAATGTAGATAAGAAGATGGAAAGAATGAAAATATAGACTAAAAGCGAGGGAGTGAAGGGATTTGGGTGGCTCTTAACATCGAGGTCTTAGGAGCCGATTATAGACTAAAAGAAAGAGGGTGATAGCGAGTTAATGAATAATAAAATGGACCGTTTTGACAAAAAAACTGACAGTGTAGGTGAGAGAATGGACATTGTCAAGTGTAAGGTGGAACGGGATGTGAGTGCCCTCGAGGAGANAAAACTGACAGTGTAGGTGAGAGAATGGACATTGTCAAGTGTAAGGTGGAACGGGATGTGAGTGCCCTCGAGGAGAAATTGTAAGAATTCCTACAGCAACGGGGAAGAAGACATCAATGACGGAGGAGAAGCGGAAATTGACCACCAACGAGCAGAAGGATACGGGAAGCGAGGAGAAGGTAGAAGTTGCCGCCAATAGGAAAGGACCAGCAGTTTTACAGCGTGAGTACTCCTCAGCCAGGAGGGGCTAAAGTCGCCACAGTCAAGCCTACCTCGTACGATGGACAGACACCTCGGCGCGAATACCGGCACCAGTTCAAGGTTTTCGCAGCTCTAGAGAGTTTTTACTGGCGAACCCCACCCGCCATTTGCCATCCAGCGGTCATGCCGACAACAGCAGTGATGTGGTCAGTAGAGCGGGTCCCATCGCACCAAAGGGTAAGCCACGTCCACGGCCCTCGTGCAGAAGCAGTGACCCAAGGCGAGGCGAACTTGTGTGTAGGGCGTCACATTACATATTGTGATCTATATTTAAGCCAGTGTTTGTTTCGGCCTTTGACCTTATCANCTTGTGTGTAGGGCGTCACATTACATATTGTGATCTATATTTAAGCCAGTGTTTGTTTCGGCCTTTGACCTTATCGTACAAAAATTCGGATAGCTATTTAAATTAAAATACCAACGGAAATAAACAAATTTCCCTAAAAACTCGAATGTTAACATTTTCCAAGAATTTTGCAAGGTCTTTCATCCATTTAATTTACAAGAAATTATATTTTGAGTTGAATTTTCTAACTTTATTCATCGTGGCTTATTCCTTTGTGCAGGGATATTATGGTGGAGGTTTCCATTTCAAATAATCTACACTCTAAGAACTAATTATCGAATTTACCACAACAGTAAATGAGTATAGTGAAAAAGAGCGAACGGTAAAGATGTTTTTTTCTCATACACCCATGGTGGCGTTCCTACATTTGCTCAGGAAAGAATGAGATGCCTAAAGCAGTTTCCAAAATTGCATAGCAGCGATGCTTAACCGTCCTACAGTATATTTTCAGCCCGATTTCTGGCATTATTTCCATACTATAGACAGTTTTTAAACTTCCGTTACTGTTTCGGGAGTTAAGTAGAATGCTTTTACAGNTGGCATTATTTCCATACTATAGACAGTTTTTAAACTTCCGTTACTGTTTCGGGAGTTAAGTAGAATGCTTTTACAGTGAGAGAAAGTTACAGAAGCAGTAGTTTATCAAGTGCACTTCTTTCGTTTGATTGAAAATGCCTTGTGGGGGTCTCAGTGAATGTAAAAAAAAGTATTAACGGAAGTAAAAATACTAAGCAAAGAACGAAAGCCACAATCAAGCGAGATGGAAGTGATTCGCGAAACAATATCGCTGACATGAGTCATAAAATGTGTGTGCATTTCGCATTATTGCTTTTCCCTGTCCCCTTCCCCTCGCTGCATACAGGGGAACATCGTGTTTTACATTGTGTGCCGAGATCTGCTGTGTTTGTCGAGACTACCCTCGCCAGAAGCTACTCAATCAAATGGCCGGCTTAATGCTTCATGACGAGACGACGCTGGGTACACACACTACTACCAACATACAAATAAACCTGACAAAAAACCCTCAGGGGATAATACGAGGGAAGCAGGAAATTACCACGCTGTGATCTCGCTGAGAAACATCTATTCCAACACTGTGGCAGCAGTTAAAAATATATAGAGCCTTGTACATAAAATATGTATTTGTTGTGATGAATCTCCTGAAACAGAAACGGTTTGCGANTTAAAAATATATAGAGCCTTGTACATAAAATATGTATTTGTTGTGATGAATCTCCTGAAACAGAAACGGTTTGCGACGTTTTAATAATTAAAAAACTTATTTATGAAGTTGTGAAAAAAAAATTTTTAATATTAAAAATTCTAAACAAACACACAAGCAATAAAAATTATTTCAATTAATTCGATAATTTTAAGAAAAAAATTATTATGATTAAAAACAGGTTCTCGTTAATACTAGAAAGTATTTCAGAGATAGTCACAATAAGTTTGCTTGTTTGTTTTATATTATAAAGGAAGCGTTATAACTAAATATTTTATGTCGAAAATATAAACAGCATAGGGGTAAATTTCTACCACTCAACATATTTTAAAATTAACGTTTTACAATCCCCTTCCTTTATGTTTATTACATGGTAAACATTTTAATTTATAAATAATTATATTATACAAAGGAATATTCTAGTATTATTTTGAAATTGAACAAGGAAATTAATTGCTCAAAAGTTGCTCTGACTGGTATAATCTTCCCCCAAGTGACTGTATACATTTACTTGTTGCGCACTTGTGTTGTATGAATGGCTGTCGTGTAAGTCGCTGCTAGCACTTCAGGAGTTGTACACTAGTTAGTGCGATATATATATATATATATATGGCAGGTATACTGTTAATAATATTCTTTTATGTGTTCAATTTTAACCAAGAAATATATTATTCACATTTTTATTTTGAAAAATATTTAAGTCCCTTAACATTTACTTAAATTTGAGAGAAGTTTACGTTATTGATAAAAAATCATATTTGTTAATTAAAATGGCCAGATTATACCTCAGTATCAGTTGTTTGAAATTCCGTTTCAGAAATCTGGAATTAAACTCGTTTACGAATTCAGTTAGTTTCCATTATTTCCTTTTATTTTTTGTGCGTGTTACAAGGTTTTACCTTAAATGACCTATGTAGTTAAACTTTGAGACTCTTATGCGAATCTTAGATTAAAATATTATGAAATAAATTTTGAAATGCAAATAAATTATTTTTGAAAATTTGGTAACTATTCGCTGATGTAAGCAGTTTTTTTTTGTATTTCTGTAAGGAATTCTTTAAAAACTGGTTGCCAAAGATATTTTTGTAATGGTATCAGTAAATAAGAGTAAACTTCACAAAAATTAGCGTGGATTGTGTAAAACTAACGTTGAATTTTAACCAGCTTCAAAGAGTTCAAGTTTATTATAAACAGTATGCTGTATAAACATTTCTGTATTTTTTTTCTAAAATTATGTGTTGTAAATAAACAACATCAAAGCTATAGTTTTATCGAAAAATCTCTGGCAATAATTTTACAAAGACTTTTTTGAAACAATTTCAGAAATTTATTTTTACTGTGTACAGTTCGTACCTACATATGTCTAAATAGTATAAAACAAAGTCGCTTATCTGCGTCTGTCTGTGTATTCACCTAGTACTTCTAAACTGCTTGATGGATTTTGATGCGGTTTTCAACATCAATTAGAGAATTTGTTGAGAAAAGTTTTGGTGTATAAAACATTTATATTTAATTTAAGAATAGTAGAGAAATCTCAACGTTTGTAATCATGTCGTAAAAAAAACAGCTTTTAGGGCGCTTACATGTCTTGCGCTGACTAAACCATAAGAGATACATCAAATGAATGTACTACATAATTGTAGCTCTCAAAAAGGTCTACAGAAAAGTTCACAATAGCATATGTTATGTGTTTATCTTTTAAGGATGACCCACAGTAACCATTTGTGTCTTTCAAAGTATCGCTGTAAAAACTAAATTGTTGCCGGGCGAAGCCGGGCCGGGTCGACGAGTATCGATATATCGAGGCCCGGTGTGTAGATATAACGGTGTGGTTCGGAGCTGTTATCGACACGCTACAGCCCGTTAAGTCTCGGGCATGACGCCCACACATCTTCGCAGCAACCCAGAGCTGGAAGGTCCAACACCGGCTGTCACCGCACCGCCGTAGGTTCACAGTTGGGTTGTTGACGCAGCATAGCCTGAAATCATGCGAGCAAAAGCGCCGCTGGTGAAAAAGTAAGAAGGGACGGAATCCCTGTTAAATGAACCCCAGGCATTAAAAAAAGGCGTGGTGGGGGAGAGGAAGTAGATGGAACTTGCTGCCATTTGTATGCGGGTGATTCAATTTTACCTGGAACGTGGAAAACTC
>NQII01000693.1:363353-376794 GCA_002778355.1 Clitarchus hookeri
GGGAGGGGTAGGGAGAAGGGATGCGGAGGGGGGTGGGGTTGGAAGTGGTGGCGGGGTCGGTAAATTTGCAATCGTCCCCGGCTTCGCCCTAATCAGGGCCACAACTCACGTCCGCGAAACCGAGACGTGAGACGTAATGAATTATAAAACAGTCGCTTGATTATAGACCGAGCCATGAAACCCGAGGGCCCAACCCCCCTCCCCCCCTTACTCAACGTTTTCCAAACCAGACAGGAAGAAAGGAAGATGGAGGGGGTGATGAAATATATTAGCGGGTGGCGGCTCGTGTAACCTCTTGACGTGTGTGGTAATTAAGTCGCGAATATGTTCCCGCCAGGCCTTTTCCATGTTGTTAAATTACACACCCCTGACACAAGACCTCGTGCGAGAGAGAGAGAGAGACAGAGTAGAGCCCTTCGTCCAGTCACAGAACATCTGAGACTACAGCGACCGCTTTAATTGGACTGGCCTTAGTTCGGAATTCTGCATGAACGCGCCGTCCTACACGAGGTGGTAATGAGGCCAGCGGGCAAGCAGATTGACGCAATCGAGTCGCTGGTGCCCAAATGATTTTTCTGCGATTATCTACGCCGCCAGACTGATAACCAGGCTACGAGTGCGTGAAATCCCTGGCCATATACTATTAAACAATATGGCCGCCAAGGTGTACCGACCGCCGACACTCGTTTATTCACCACTCATCGGCTTTAGTTTCAAGGTGTGGCTCTTACATCTAGATCGGAATCTACGTGGCTCAATTACGTATTTGTTCATTTTGACGTAAAGGTGCCCCCGATTATAAAAGTAATTTTTACTAATGTCAAATCAGCCTTTATCTTCGTCATATTAATCCCTTATGTTCTAATTGTTGCTTTACTTGTTATCCTACAACAAATTCATCCCTACTCGAAAATTTATGTTTTGGAACTTGATTACAAGCATTCAAACGAATATAAATCTAAATAAATGTTTCAATATACCATAGCAAGTAGTTGATATTGAACTGTTGCAAGTTACGTGGGTCCTTGCTACCAACTGTGCATTCTCTGTGCACGCAGCAAGAATCAACTACCACCGTAGAGCCGAGTGTTATTTAAGTACTGCAAACATTCTCAAGCTATACAATCAATACTAGTGCCAATGTTTTTCGTGAAATACACTATTGTTTATGAAAATTGTAACACACAGAAAGAATGGTTTGAATGAATCCAAACTCGGAGGACGTGTCGAACAGTGTACCGGCAATAAGTGATTACGATTGCAGAGAGATGGCGTGCACGCACGGCCAGCAGCGCCCTTTCGAGTGTGACCGGAAAGGCCCGTGTTACGCCAAGTTCAGTCAGTGAAGAGCCGTCAAAAGAAGTGAAAGCAAGTACTATTATGTCTCGTCGACGTCAAAGGGCGTCGGCGTCAAACGCGCGACTCATTATACGGAGACTAATGTTTTTAGGACGGCATTAGGCTGCTGTAGACTGCTCGCTGTTATGATGTGATCAGGCCTTAGCTGAATGGCCTGCCTGATCACACCTTCAATCGTGGAACCACGACACGAGCGTGATTGCAACAACACTTGCGAAAGACAGTTGCAGAAATCCCCTCCACCGGCCAGTAAACTGGGCTAAAAATATTAAACAACGCACCCGATATAGGCCAGCCAAACACCGGGGATGGCGTCTTTTGTCGTCGACCCGACCAGAGAGAAGACCACTGAAGATGGCTTTGTCCGGCCGTCGTTAACCGCCTCTTAAAATCATCCTCCGGCAAAATTAACAAGGTGGGGACTTTCCGATTAGATTTTAATAGTAATGGCGTTAGGTAATAATACTTAATACAATTAATTAGCATCTTAGTGTTCCATTTAAGTTCCCCAATCAATAATTACATAAATGGTTTCTTTTATAATCCTTATGTTTAATAAACTCCATCGTATACTGCTGTGCTCTACCTAATCATGACTCATTATTCAGCTACGCCCATAACCATTCAGAATGAATTGGATTGATAGCTAATTTGCAACAATGGTGGAGGCTTGGATTCTCCCTACCCTCTCGGTGCCTTGCATCAGGGTCTCTACCATTCACCCCATTTCAATAAATTCCCCACCCACCCATGCTAATTTCCGTATTAATAATAGCAAAATTCCAGCCACGTCCACTGTTAACATTAAAACTTTCAGCTTTTAAGTAGCAGTATAATTAAAATAATGTCATTTTATCTACTTTTAAAATCTATTAGGTTTAAATCATAACTTACATTTCACAACCCAATATCTAAACAAAAAAGCAATTATTTGAAACCTTAATAACAAACAGTATTAAAATTCAAAGAATTTCCGTGTAAACCGCAAGTCCCTAGTTGTGTTTATAAACTTGTTAAAAATTTACCTCAGCAATATCTAATATATAAAATTCTCCCGTCACAGTGTTAGTCACTGAACTCCTCCGAAACGGCTGGACCGATTTTTATGAAATTTTTTATGTATACTCGGTAGGTCTGAGAATAGATTTATAACAAATTTTTACACCCCTAAGTAATAAGGGTGGCCACCCCCAAACAATTTTTTTTTATTGTTTAAACAAAATTTTTATTTTTTATTTTTTTATGATGTGGCATCAAAAAATACATACCCTCCTAAATTTTCACCCTTCTACCACCAACCCTTATTTTTTTATAGCGATATTAGTAATTTAATAAATTTTACCCTAGGTCGATAACTGATCAATTATCATCGATCATTTATCGATCTAGGTTACAATTTATTCCCACCAGGTGTCTCCGAGTGACACAGCAAAACAACGTTTGCCGGGTCAGCTAGTCATTCTATAAATTTTAATTAAGATATATATTGCCTCTGTTCTCTGGATGTAGTTATTTGAAATGCAATTATTACTGTGATAGTAATTCAAAATCACTTGACAATTGCCATTAAATTAACTTTCAAGTGGAGTGCTAATTTAATAAATTCCATATGCAGTACACCGTATTGTACGTAGTAACATATCCCGGCGCACAGATAAAGTAAAATAATTTTATTTTACTTCCCCTTCAGTCTACATACTATGTATTTAAGAAACTTATCATATGATGCATATAAATAAGGAATGACTACGAAATTTTAGTATCCTGGCATAAAGCCAGTATCACTATATTAGTTGGCGTATGGAAGGAAGAGAAGTCGTGGCTACAGACCAGGCGACGTGGCCCAGTTACAAAGTGCCGAGACAACACATTACCGCATCAGCACTTCCTCACGGCTCGAAAACAGTAACGTAACTATAAAGTTATAACATAAGTCAGTATTCATATACCGCCTGAGAGAACAGTTAACCAAAACAATTTAGAAATAAATGAGCTTTAACTCACGTTTAAATACATAGGATTCCAACATCGTCGGTCACACCCAGCAATATAATACAACCATGAATATAACAAAACAGGATTAAATTCACAAGTTAATTTTAGTAACTATATGACTTATAAAATATTAGGGCCCTGTTAATTTATTTAAGGAACATTTTTTAAATATGATGTTTGGATAAACTGTGAAGGCATTCTGTTAATACATTTTTTTGTTAAGTTTCAGAACAACGGTGCCACACGTTCATGTTCAACAACAACCATCAGAGACGTCACACCACTTTCATCCAAAGTCCCACCGGAGGGCGGCGTTAGCAATGTCCACGATAGCAGCGGCGGTAGAACTCCTGTTCTGACATCACAAGCAGAAACGTCGTCGAGTCATGCACGTTCATTCCACAGCATCAGCACTACCGCTTAACCCAGCTCGCGAGTCGTACGTTAAAATATGTATAGGTACCCAGCGTTTTCCATATTTTATATACACCTGTCACACTGCAACCTGTAGATACCCAACACTTACATAACAAACTTTACTTTAAAAGTTTATGATTGTATAAGAGAAGTTTAAACTTAAACAAATCAATATTACTCACAGGAGGCCTCCAGTAGGTACCATTCTTTGCACACTATATAGTATAACTGAAAAGAATAAAATAACTTACAAACTAATTTTCTATTTCGACAGAATTTGCAATTTTGTTCCTTGCAAACAACACATATTACGTGCACCTAAAACAAAACAATATGCATATATTTCAATGATTGTAACAATATCGGTACACATTTTTTAAAAATACTATCAACTGAATTACTTTTACGAATGGAATACTGTATTATATACGTAACTTCCATAACAAACAGACGTCTCACACTGAAAAATGTCCATAGTAGAAAAAAATTATGTAATTCAGAAATAGATTTTGACATTAGTAATAATGACGATATTAATTTTATTTGTAAAATGCAATACGTACTCTAAGTAGATATCCAATTATTATTACTGATATATTTTATGGTAAAAAGGCAAAATTTCTGTCAAAATTTATTTTTGCTGTTTTTAAATACTACCATTATATTTTTTAATACATGTCATAACATTGTAAGTATAAGTACACCCATCTCTCCTTCCCTCTTTAAGTATTGAAACTTAGAAAAATGCAGCTGGACAATTTTTTTTTTAAGTTTATAGAAGTTTCAATTATTAATTACATAATATTCTAGGTTTTGATACCATCCCATAAGTGTCCTACCACTGTGACGTCACGTACCATTTTAGTATGTAGCATTCTCCTATCACATCACTATTTTTTACAGTGCTCTAACATGTATTTATTTTCAGCAAGTGTATTTTCTGTACAAACCAAACACAATGATTTCTGTAATGGGGAGAGCAGTTAACTTATCAAATTTTGATCCTTTTAATTTTAAAACATTGTTTTTTATTTTCATTATTAATAATGATTACTATTTTTCTTCATTCCTTATAAGAATTAATGTAATGAACAATACACGCCACATAGTACTTAGGGACTCAAACTCAAGAAAGGCTGACGCGTTCACGAACCGCCCGCGGGGCGTCTGCCGCGCTCGCGTGGGAGACAATTTGCACACACAGCGGGATTTAAGTTCAAGGCCCGCAAGACCACTGCATACACACAGTACAGCGTTTGTACGGCACACCTTGCCAGAGGACGGCACGAAAGCAATTGGCATTTCCGTATACCTAACTTATCCGTGCACTAAAATTTCTTTCAAAAATTTTCCTACCGTAGCGAAGAGTACTTCACGCCGATCCATATTCCTACGGCCAGACGATGAACCACGAAAATAAAAAATTATCTTTCACTAACCACGTGGATTCTAAGGCGAGATGAGGGCATCTCGCTAGTGAAAATTGGGGGAGAAGTTATGATGTGATCGTGTCTAAGGTGAACGGCCTGCCTGATGACACTTTCAAACATTTAACGAGGGCATGAGCGTGATTGCAACAACACCTTGCGAAAGACAGTTGCAGAAATTCCCTCCATCGGCCAGTAAACTGGACCGAAAATATTAAACAACGCGCCCGATATAGGTCAGCGTAACACCGGGAGCGGCATCTTTTGTCGTCGGGGCAGGGGACCAAGAAGACTTGGAGATGGGTGTGTCCGGCTGTCCTTAACCGCCTCCTAGAATCAGCCTCCGGCAACATGAAGCAGGTGGGGACTTTCCAATTAGACTGTAATAGTAATAGCGTGAGGTAACATTACTTAATATAATTAAATAGCATCTAGGTATTCAATTTAAGCTCTCCCGATCAATAGTGACGTAAATAGTGATTGTATAACCTTCATGTTCAATAAACCCCATCTTGTACTGTTGTGCTCTACCCAATCATGACTCATTATTCCAGCCACGCCCACAGCACCTTTCACATAGGAATTGGCTTAAAAGCTCATTCGTAACAGCGCGTAGCTACCTCTCCCCTCACTCCAAGTAAATTTACCACCCGCCAGAAATTGAGGCGCTAACAGTAATTGTTACTTGAAATCCGGGAATTTGTGAGCTCGCTGATTTGCAGTGTGATCTTTACACTCTTATACACACGTTGTCTTAAAATCTGGGCGATTCTTGGAAGAATCCGTGAGCAAAAGCAGCGATAAGCAGTGTGCGACTGGTGAGCTTGAAGGCACGTGTCTTGTAACTCTTGTGCACTACAGTACGTAACTCCTAGGCCTCTCTCGACCACGGTCTTTCGCCTGTCGTAGCCTTGCGACGTGACACAAGCTTACAGATATCCTGCGCGCAGGGTACGAGCTCAGTCCACTGTATTTTTTACGTTGGCTCTATTTTTTACGAGAAGATGCTGCCATGTTTATCTAGCAGTACACGTCAGCCTATAACTATGCTGCTACCTCAAGGCGGGTCGGATGCACTCCGTCGTCAAATCATAGACGTGCCTATAAAGCCCAAATATGTTCGAGTCTTGGCTGGAGGTCACCGAAACTGTAAAATTACCTGCTATACGCCCATACAACACATGACGTGATAAAACTCTCGTGTGTAAACCAGGGAACAACAAACGCCGGGAAAACTTGGAAATATTCACCATCCGTCATTGCACTACTCGAGTTTGTCTCTCTTCTCTATTCTTATATTTGGCTCGACGAAGGTCGCTCTCTTCCTCTGGCTCGAGGTTTTGTGTCAGGGTTTTGAAATTTAATGAATTGTAGCTTGGTGGGTCATCGGTGACGTTAATANTTCACCATCCGTCATTGCACTACTCGAGTTTGTCTCTCTTCTCTATTCTTACATTTGGCTCGACGAAGGTCGCTCTCTGCCTCTGGCTCGAGGTTTTGTGTCAGGGTTTTGAAATTTAATGAATTGTAGCTTGGTGGGTCATCGGTGACGTTAATAGGATACACGAGTCGATACAATAGTTTATGCGTATTTTGTTCACGTCCATTTCCTCACCTACAATATTCCTACATATTCTGCGTTGGTAACCCTTGCTTAGCAAGATACCCAGTACTATACAAATATACAGTACAGAGTCTGTGCTCCTGTCATGTAAAAGCAACAGTGTCCACAGCACGTGGTGCGGTGGTTAACATGTCCACAGCATCAACGCCGTTCACCAGTCACAGCCTCCCTGATACATTCACGCGCATGGCCACAGAGTAGTTGAAATACAGATGCGAAACAGCTGCCTATACCGCGAACTCCAGCCGCGCATTGTTGGAACCCCGTTCGCCAGTCAGCGCCTATAGCCTGTTCACGGTAAAGTGAGCACTTTTGTGGCCCTAGTTACTTTTACTTTCAGTCATATTTTATCCGTTAACCACCTATTTTAAATAAATATTGCCATGCCAGTAATAAACACAGTGTATATATTCCACCGCACTCGGAAGTTAATGTCTAAAGCTAAAATAAAATATATTTATTGACTATTATTCCAAATGAGAGGTATTACAAAAGTGCTCACTTTACTATGAATAGTCTATAGTAATCTAATCGCCAGCAGGAAGCCCAGACATTGCAAGATAATATTTACCATTAAAGTACAGATGAAACAAACATTTTGTTTGTGACAAACCTCCTTGTAGTGGTTCATATTTAACCACGCGTTCAATGGCGGCAATAAATAATGTGTTGCAGTCTAGAGAGAGTTTTAGATCAAACGGTCTCTGCCGTTTTAAGTTTGAGATGTTGTGCTTCTAAAATGATAACCACTTAACCGATTACGGCCACATGAAATCTATATTTAAGCAAAATACTCCATCTGCACCCGACCATAAAAAATGTAAATAGCCAGTATTACCAGATCGAAATTGTTTTTAGGGCAAACACAAATATGTCTGCGAGAATATATCTTGCAATTTGCCTGTCTCATTTTATTCATATTTTTTCCTGTCCTTTTATTTTTACTTAAAAGTTTATTAGACAAACATACTTAGCCCCAGTAAACTGTTAAGTTATTCGGCTCAACAAATAGTTTGACAGAAATGCATCAGTATGGAAAAATCTTTCGTACTCATAAATTTGGCAAAAGAGTTTTACATTATTCCTCTTAATTATGTTTTATATTTTGATTTAACCCTTTCATGCTCATTGTAGCCAGTTGTCAACGCGTTGCACAGGAAGGTAATGCTTCACCGGCACTGTACTCTGAGAAGCTCAGTGCCCAATGAGCTTCCCTGGGAGTAACTGATTCGTAAACCGTACTACTGCTCTACGCTACGACTGGCGCATATCTCTAACCACTGAGCACAACGCCTACAGCTTATTGGCTGTGATAATGAAACAAGTTCTTAACCAACTTAAGTACAGTATGCATCAAACATTTTCTTGTTTGCAACACCAGAATCCATACATTAATGTCGGAATGAAAATGTTAACAATGTATAATAAGATATTTTTATTAATTTAAAAGTGCATTTCTATTTTTTTGCTTAAGATATTGCATTTTCCAGGAAACCTTTGTCAAATAGAGCATTCATAATAATTACTTTGATTGCATGTAAGAAAATATTACCCGACCAAGCCAGGTGTGTAGCCGAGGAGGGGAGGGGAGGGGTGAGACTGGAGCGCTAGTGTAGATGTTGAGAAAGGAAGAACAACAGCGAGTACCGGACATCAAACACCGTCAGCTGTCTGCGCGAGCACATGCCACGAATTCAAGCAACTTCTACAGACACCAGCCCACGCGGAGCATCAACATGGCGACGCGAAGTAGACAACATTGTGCCACGACTTATGGTCACTTCATCACCTGACACCCGCAGCCGAGCGCTTTATCTTATCCTGGAGGAGGAAGGGGTAAGTTGGTGAAGATGGAAGGGAGAGAACGGCGTAACCTGGTGTAGTTCACATATTCCCCTGATGCACACTTGGCTTGGTCTATTAGTACTAATGTTCACAAATAATTTTTTGTAATTGATATTACATTTAGGAGCCAAAAAAATACTGGTATAGGCTGCTTTTGCAAATAACAGAGGTATGGAACCAATCAGAGTAACGCGATGCGGTTGGCAGCTAGATCGGTTACTGCTGCTACAATGGCAGGTTATCAAGATTTAAGTGAGTTTGAACGTGGTGTTATAGTCGGCGCACGAGGGATGGGACATAGCATCTCCGAGGTAGCGATAACATTTGGATGTTCGCGTACGACCATTTCACGAGTGTGCCGTGAATATCGGGAATCCGGTAAAACATCAAATCTTCGACATTGCTGCGGCCGGAAAAAGATCGTGAAAGAACGGGACAAACGATGAATGACGAGAATCATTAAACGTGACAGACGTGCAACCCTTTCTCAAATTAGCGCAGATTGGATTTNTTATGGAGTGAATTGCCTCCTGCATACCTTAAGACATTA
Source organism: Clitarchus hookeri (assembly GCA_002778355.1). Lineage (NCBI taxonomy): Eukaryota > Metazoa > Arthropoda > Insecta > Phasmatodea > Phasmatidae > Clitarchus > Clitarchus hookeri. Next base: position 372,571 of record NQII01000693.1, read on the forward strand.
GTCGAGCCCATGCCACGGCGTCTTGCAGTACTTCTGTGTGCTCGGGGGCCCTACACGATATTAGGTGGGTGTACCAGTTTTTTTTTGCTCTTCAGTGTATATACGTTTATTAAAATTGTAAAGTGATAAATTTCGTGTCGAAATTGACATGCATATAACCAAATATTAAATTTATTTGTAAAAATTATAGCTAAGGTTTTATAACATACAACCAGAGTAATAATTGTGATAGTATTTATTGAGGAAGTGGGAAGGGGTGTTGGCAAAATGCGTTTCCTGAAGAATCGTGAATGGAAATACAATTAAATTTCGATTAAAGATAGATCCTTATTAACAGACTTAGACATCAGGCATTACGAAGAATGTTATATAATCCACAGGGACCCGGAAACATAGCTAGTTGTAGCGGTACCAGGATATATTTCAAACACTTATACTTACTTTTTACTTGTGTGTTGGGCCACTCGTTACCTGACACACCCTGCAGGACTGCGAACCAATGATAAACGTCTAGAAAAAGAACGAGCGAATCAGGTACAGCCTAGTGACAGGCTGAAATGATTAGCACGAAGGTAGCAGCAGCCAACGAACCAATGACAATGCCATGGTTTGTACACAGAACTGTCAAGTCTAGCCTAGCCATTAAAATGAACTAGCAGAATTTCTCTCTCTCTCTCTCTCTCTCTCTCTCTCTCTCTCTCTCTTTCTCTTTCATTCTCGTTCTCTTTCTCTTTTTCTCTCTTTCTCTCTTTCTCAATTTCTCTTTCTCTCTCTCTTTATGCATATTAATTTCCGACCTTATCTTTCTTGTTAATAAATTTTTTAGACTCACCTGCTCAACCACAGAAAACAGTTATTCATCTCAAGGAATACCTTGACAGAAATCCATCAGTATAAAATAATAGATAATATAGTTTATTTACGGCTTTTTTTTCCACATTTTTTTAATCAAACCCTTGAAGAATCAGCCCATGTATGTCGCGTTTTGTTGTTTCCGCAATATGTCGTGAATCACAAACGTTTTATCCTTTGATAACATTAAACTACTACCTTCTTTTAGTTCAAAGGAATCTTCATGAATGAATCAGTTAATCATCTATAAATTATAATGTTTTATTTATAATCAATATGAATAACGAGAAGTTACTGACTGATAACTAATGAGCCTACTTTCCTCTACATGGGTGCACAAAAATTTTAGTAAAGTTCTTGAAATCTTAGATGGTAGGTAGGCATTGACGTCTCATTGACAGCAATATCATTAGAGAAGAAACCAGAAACACGTAAAACAGTACAAAGACAATTTAAATACACAAGTGACTTACCCGAGATTCTAATTCAGAAAAACTCGTCAAACTANGTAAAACAGTACAAAGACAATTTAAATACACAAGTGACTTACCCGAGATTCTAATTCAGAAAAACTCGTCAAACTAAGCTACCTTGCAATCAACTGCATCACGGAGGTAGGATTCGGAGAATCAACTTCGGATGTAATCAGTGTAATGTTTTGAATGATAGAGTTCAATAATATGAAATATTTACTTGGCCATCATTTTGAAAATAAGTGCCTGAGCCACTAAAACACATACGTTTACATGGCCTACCATAACGTTACTTGTGTGAAAAATTTTATGGACACCGGTTGATTGGTCTCCGAGATATGACATAAAAACCTTATTTTATTAAATGGCGCTATCATACAAATAACTTAAAAAGAGGCTTTGCACACGGCGTTTATAATAGATGTCAGCAAAAAAATTTGATTGAAATTTTTAAATTGTTAAATAGATATTCCAAACATATAAAAAAATTTATATGGCATCCATTTTTTAAATTGTTGTCTGGCCCCATTTAAATCATGTAACTATACTTGGCCTTCTGTATGTGTACAAAATGTTGTGGAAATTAGTAAAATTATTCCGCAAATATGACGAAACTTTCAGTTTACTCACCTGGCACTACTTTGAAAAAAAATCCGGCAAAGGAGGATCTTTGTATGCATATCGATTGATTAATCCTCGAANCTCACCTGGCACTACTTTGAAAAAAAATCCGGCAAAGGAGGATCTTTGTATGCATATCGATTGATTAATCCTCGAAATATGGCATAAAAACCCCATTTGTTATGTAACGATCTTCATAAATGCAGGGAAAAAAGTTTATATATTAACACATAATTATTTTCATTGATAAATTATACAAAGTTAAATTTAAATCTCTTAGATAGTTTCGTATGTATTTCACACTATGCCAAAATGTTCGTATACGCGCAATTCAGAAAATAAGATACTTACATACATAGAACATATATATTAACATAGCCTACAACAGTACAACTTGTTCGCCAAATTTTAAAGAAATCTGTTTATTGTTTCCCGAGATACGGCTTCAAAAATATATTATTTCATATTTTACATATGCATAGACAATTTAAATAGATACAACTGGCATTGTCAGTATACAAAGATAAGATTAAATTAGTTTTGCAGTTTTATAGATTAAAAATTTGGAGCTAAAATGTTTACATGGCCACCATTTATAAAGTATTTGTGTTTGGCCAACTTAAAATTTATCTTTTTATATAGCCTGCCATAGTGCTAATTGTTTGCCAAATCGGTAGAAATCGTTTGTTTTTCAGGGATCTCATAATTTCAATTTGTCAAGTCATACTATTTTAAAAAAGGGCGGAAAAAGAGATTTTGTGTGTTAGCATTTGCTTGTTGTAATATATACAGCCATCATACAAAGTTTCGTTGGAACTAATTAAATGGTTTCAACGATATAACATGCTAAACTAAAAAAAATATAGCAGCTATTTGAAAAAAAAGTATCTAACATACCTAAAACCTATCAGTTAACATTATCTACCGCAGTACTAGTAGTTTACCATATTTGGTAGAAATCGGAAAATTGTTTCCCGAAATATGACAAAACTTTATTTTTTCGTGTGGCACTACCTTATAAAATGGAAGAAAAAAGAGGCTCCAATACAACATATTCGATGTTTGTTAAATATAGTTCCAGCATAGAATGTTACGTTGGAATTGATTAAATGTTTTTGAAGATAAAACATACTATGCTGCAAAGTCTTGATGGCTGCCATTTTGAAAATAAGTGTCTGATATACTTGAAACTTATTTGTACATATCAACTGCGGCAGTACTACTTGAATGCCAAATTTTGTAGGAATCTGTCAATTGTTTTCCGAGAAATTACAGAAAAACTTGGTTAATTCATGTAACACAACAATTTAAAATGCCGGGGAAATATTTGGTTATTTTGGCATATTTGAAGCTTGCAATAGATACTGCCAGCATACGTAATTTGGTTCAAATTGGTTAAATACTATAGTAGTTATACGAAATAAACCTTAAAAATTGATATGACCACCATTTTGAAAATAAGTGCCTAATAAAGTATATTTTCTTATATTCACTTGGGTTATCATAGTACTTGTTACGTGCGAAATTTGGCGAAATTTGGTTCAGTAGTTTTTAAGATATAATGTAAAATATTTTATTTTACATGCGGAGCTATATTTTAAAATGGGCGACAAAAGATGTTGTTTAGCTTATGTGATGCTTGTAATACATACAGTCAGCGTACACAATTTGGATTAAATTTGTTAAATGGTGCGGTAGTTATACCAAATAAACCAAAAATATTTAAATGGCCCCATTTTGAAAATAAATGCCTATTAAAGGTATTTTATTGCATTTACTTGCACTATCATGGTATCACTTAATTCTAAATTTGGACATAATTGGTTAAGTAGTTTTCGAGAAATAATATAAAAGTTATATTTTTTATGTGGTGCTATCTTTCAAAATGGTATACCAACAGCAATATTCACCTCTGAATTTAATGCTTACAACTTGCGCTGTCAGCACACAATATTTGGTTAAAATCGGTTAAATGGTTTCCCGAGATATGATATATCACCTTAAGTTTTAAAACGGCCACCGTTTTGAAAGTAAGTACAGTAAGTAGTCTGAAGTTAAAAAAAAGTCAGATATCGTTACGTAGTACTATATATGTACCGAGTTAGATTAAATACGGTTCACGCGTTCAAAAATTAAAGGGAGGTGGGGGGACCCGCGCGCACAGGCCCAAACACAGACACACACATACAGACCCACAGACAGGAAAGTGATCTCAAAAGCCTTTCTTTCCCTTCTGAATGTACGCTAAAAACAGTTAGAAAATAGGTGTGTTGGTAAT
>NQII01000693.1:386989-430038 GCA_002778355.1 Clitarchus hookeri
CGTGCACGGGACGGGCGCCGCGCCGAAGTAGAGGAAGCGCGGTGGTTCTGGCGCACGTTTCACAAGGGTTTTTACATGCGTCTCCGACATTCCGGCGAAGTTGCCAGGGAGACGAATGGTGCGCCGAGCAGCCGTCGCATGGTCAGGAGATGCGAGTCCACTAATAGCCGTCGAGGCGGCTCTGCGAGATTTACTACCAGGCTCCCCCATTACCGCGTGCAAAGTTCCTGCTACCTTCGCGCTAACAAGGTTTTGCTTCTTACACGTTTTACTACATTCGCTTGCACAAAGGATTTTTACGAGTCGTGGCTTACTTGACGTAAAAACCTTTTTTGGCCTTTGCTTTAAAGTTTTTTTAATCAAAACATCAATTTAGCTTCAACATAATAATAGTTTGTAAATACAGTTATGTTCGTAAATAAATAAATACATACTAATATTATAAATGCGAAAGTGCGTTTGTTTGTTTGTCCTTCTTTCACGTCGCAACGGAGCTACGGATTCACGTAATTTTTTGCACAGAGATAGTTGGAGCGCCGGGAAGTGACATAGGCTACTTTTTATCCCGAGAAAATATCTTATTCCCTCGGGGAAATTCTTATTGGAAAATTAAAAAGTACACAAACGGAATAACAATGCAACGTCAACAATGCAACGTCGCAACCTAGCAACACGTCGACTTAATTCCTTGCATAGAAATAGTTGGAGGGTCGTAAGGTGATATTGGCTACTTTTTATTGCGAGAAAATAATTTCCTTTAATCATTCTATGTTAAACGACATACCAATTTTAGTTTTAAAAATTGACAAAAGATGGCGTTCAAATAGTTTCAATTGACTGCATTTGCTTTTGGTTTTCTTTGATTCGCTGTTAGTTTTGGTTTTGTTGTTTAGGAATATTCGAATATTGTTCAATTTATTAGACTGGATTGACCTTGGGTACCGATTTGCACTTTGAATTAGATTTGTTGGTTTGGTATTTGTTTTTGTTTGCTTTTTCAACTGTTTTTTTGTTGTTTAGTTTTTCATAAGTCTGTTAAATAAATAATGCCTGGCAAATGAAAATCAAGTCTTTCAAGACTTAATAAAAACAGCGCTCGGGGTACAATGCTGCTTCAATGTAAGTCGTTAGTGTGGGACGAAAGCACAATGTCACACAAAAAAGCGATAGAGGCCCTAAACCGAACTCTACAAGATATACGAAACAATACTGACATTATGTGAGGAATGGTTGTATTACTGGTTGGTGACTTCCGCCAAACTCTACCGGTGATTCAAAGGAGCACACCTGCAGATGAAATCAAGGCCTGTCTTAAGTTGTCAAGCTTATGGGCAGATGTCAAGAAATTCAGCTTGACGACAAATATGACAGCTCACCTCTACAATGACATTAATACAGGTCATAATTCTGAAACACTATTAAAAATTGGAGATGGGAGGGCAGAAACAGATGCCGAGGGCTGCCTGTGCCACTAACGGGGGATTTTAGTAATTTGGTGCAGAGTGATACGGAACTGATTGCTAACGTTTACGCAGATCTACAAAGAAATATAAATGACGACCAGTGGCTATGTAAAAGAGCGATTCTAGCACCAATAAATGACATCGTTAGTGCTCTGTTCTGTGTTTATGATCGGTGTCTGTCTTCTAACAAGTACCGTTATTTCTCCCTATAAGTTTGTTACTAAAACCACGCGAGCGAAGTCGCGGGTAAAAGCTAGTAAATTACACACACACACACACACACATAAACACACACATATAAATAAATAAATAAATAAATATATATATATATATANGCAGATGAAATATATATACACACACACCGCCTTAAATAACGTGAATTTTTTACTGCACACATGACCTCATATATGCTGTAAGAAACTGAAATACCATTTTTCTTCATAATATTAGTTTTTCATTCACTTTGTCTAAAAGTAGTAGAAAAATGTGAAAGTTTGGAATAAAGGCGTGGGGCGTCGGAACACCGAAGCTGTTCAAGCTTAGTCATTCCGGTATGTTGGATGTCGGGAACATTGACCTTGACATTTTACCTTTGACCTTGACCCTGTGATCTTTGACCTTGAAATCCCCTAGATTAGATTTTATTACCACCACTATAACATCATCACGCTCTCGATACATCTCTGGCAAGAGCCACCCAGGTCTCTTCACTCACTCGCTGGTCGTGACGTCACTGGCCGGTCTATGCCAGGGTTTAAGCTTGAGGTCTCGGCGACAGCGGCTGGACACCGGGCCGCTGTTCTCACGTGCGCGGAACCGGAGCTACTCCGTAATGCAATTCCGGAGAGTCGTTCGTCTGGAGCCCGCGGGGGGTCGGGAGGGACGATCCCCGTGATTCGGCGGTAGAGTCGTCGCCGCCGTGCGATCTGCGGACCCACGCACAGCTTCCGGAGATAATTGTGCGCCGCGCTCCCTCGCGGACTGTGTTCCCCACCCCCCTCCTCCTCCTCCCTTCTCTCGCTCTAATGAAGTNCTGTAAACTCTCGTCCCTTAACTTGAAGGGCAGAGCCCAGCGGAATAGCTTTGTCGTCCAGGCTCGGAATCTCACGAGCAGCTAGGGTCGACGCCTGCCGCTCGCATCTGATGCGATACCGTCCCTTAACTGTTTCGATGTTTTTCATCGCGCAGCGTGCAGATACGGTAATTCCAGTTTTTACTTGCGGAGATCCCGTAGAGAAGCTCAGCGCGGTCGTATTTTTTGCTTAATCGGTAGAACTCCGAAACACAGTTCGTGATCAGCTCAGTGTCTTGTAGAGGAGTGTAGATGAATTTGGGTGGCTCTTAACATCGAGGTCTTGAGAGCCGATGAGGATGAAGCGAGGGTGAATATGGAGCAGCGCCTAAATTTTCAAGGGCGGGGTAGACGGGAGATCCCCGAGAAAACCCACCAACTAGCGGCATCGTCCGGTGTGATTTTCGCGTGCGAAAATCCAGGGGTGACCCCGCCGGGATTCGAAACAGATTCGCCTTGGTGGCAGGGGGCGAACAGTCTAACCAAAACACCACCGCGGCCCCTGAACTGGTCCGTGATTTGGTCTCTGTGTGCTTGTCTACTCTGTGCTAATAATGAATTCCTGCTGCTGTACCCGAAAGAGGATGAAGACGAGCGGCGAAGCTGACCCAGATAGCGAGCACGCAAGTTCGTGGTAAGCGGAAACTTCGCTTAGACGCAATTCACCGAAGCAGAGAGACGAACGTACCAGTCAGTGATGTACAACGTGGCGATGGAAACTTGGGCATTACTTGATCAGCTCGGATTAAAGTGTCAGTTCGTCTCCTCCGCAACGGTGATTTATGCTCAGAGTTTAACAATACTCTCACCCATTCCCTTACCCAAAGAGGACTACAAAATATAACGAAAGGAAAATAAACTATGCATCAAAATTAGAGATATTTTCAACATACAAAACTTTGCAAATGTTTTAACCCGTTTTGTTACCGTGTTCACGATGGTGGCCCTAGTGATACTTATCACAGGGACTTCACACAGCAAGGCACAAGTGCCCTATGCTTTGAGTGTCTTCCTTCTGGCTTATATCATTTGCGGAATTTAATACACATTTTTGACATGAATTGTTAATGCCGATAGCATCGAGCATGCAGTACACTGTTCGTTGGTTGCGAGAAAAATTACTCAACACAAGTACAGCACACGACGAAAAACATTACGCGATTGCAACAATCGAACCCGGATATTAATGTGTGACCGAGCAAATGACCTCATTCAGACCCAGTGCACACAGTTGTGTACATTACGCACGTGTGGGTAATTTTTGGTCTGTACTGCACACTGCGAAGCTCAACGACCAATGATCTTACCTGTGGGTAAATGATTCGCAAACTGTACCGTCCTACTGGTCCGGGTCATAATTGGTTCATATAACTGTAGCCGAACACATAGCCTACAGCTCATTGGCTGTGACAACGAAACGAGTGTTGTGTCGACTTAGGTACAGCTTGCATCATCAATTTTTTTTAGTTTTCAACTGAAACCGTACGTTAAAGTGGGTCTGAAAGGGTTTTAAAAAAAATCATTTACTTACACGCAAATACCTCTGTTCAGTTTTTTTTTTGTGTAACGCAGGTTACCAAATGACTAGAATCGATGTGTCTGTCAACTGCCATATTGTCATTTGAGTGTAGTAAATGCTAAGAGTTCTAAACCACTAGCGGTAAACTCCGGAACATCCATGATTCGCGGGAAGACGCCGATGAAGAGTAGCAGTTACAACACATGCAGTTGCGAAAGTGGATATGAGAAAAAGCAGTTTGAAATACAACTAGACGAAAACTCGTTTCGCGAAAATGGGAACGTCTGTAGTTATGATCTGGGCCACACATTATCCGCGAAAAAAAAAAAAAATTAGCGCAAACTAAATTTTCAATGGCCTGAGTGCACTGCTGTATCTTTCAGTTTGTTATTTGACACGTGTTTTTATGAAACTGCTGTTCTTACCCGACCGGGCAAATTATTATTAAGCTACTTTGACACTGTACTTCCGTGATTCGCGGGCAGACGTCTAAGATGCGTGGCAGTTAAAATAATCCAATCGCGAAAGCGAACGGGGATGATAGTGTTTTGGAGTGGAACCAGTCGTGGCATTTTAACGGGAAAACAGGTACCCTTAGTTATGACCAGAAACCCGCTGATTTTGCGTTGTTATTTTAAAACAGAAGGTGTTGCTATTGTTGCTGGATTGTGATTCGCCTGGCACGCCCCGGACGCTTTTGAGCAGATAGGAAGCAACAAACTACATGGGTGACCAAATCACGGCCCACCAAGTCAGAGGAGCAGACGTGTGTGTACCGGGGACGCAAGATTTCCACGAAAATAATTCCTGCCCGGTTGTATTTGAAAACACTTTGACTCAGACACACCTTCGCTATTGGATGGTCTTTTAACTGCTACGCGGATCACAGCCTTTCCAGCATCGGAGTTACCTAGTAATGGTCGGCCCACTCGACTACCACTCTGGTTTTCTGACGAAGAGACGTGACCATTAACCAATCGACAACTGCTGGTGCACTTTTCTCGGATAATCAGTTGCCCCCTACCACCCTATATCTGGATTTGTCATTTCAAAGTAGATTTATTTCATTTAATCTTCAGTGGGTGTGCTGTTTTCTACTGGAAAGTCAGTGAAATGCACTTAGGTTTCCCTGCAAGGCCAGTGCAGTTCACTAACAATCAGTATAAATCACTGTTCGATTGATGAATAACAGTAAATAAAGTGATCAGTTAAATTTGACTGATTCGAGTGGGGCATTTTCAACACGTCTGCAGTCATGTTCGTTGATCTGGAGCGGTTATGTTTCAGAGTGAGTCGTCACGGTTTCAGAAGTCAATAAACAATTGGCACCAACTGAAATATAAAGATAGCGGTGNAAAATATACAGATAGCGGTGAAGTTGAAATTTTTTTTTTTCAGCATTGGCACCGCATGCGGAAGGGCGGAATGTAAGACTGCAGTCGCCTCTCCACTTCTCAACCAGCCTGGGCGTCAACCTTCCCCCTCCGTCCGGGTGATCACCGACTAGTTAAGTTTGTAACAAGCATTATTGATAGTAAACATTTTGCTATGGCCACCAGTTTTTTCGCGAAAAGCTTCACGCGAACGATAGAATTCAATACCCTTTGTGCACTCTTGCAATCTTCATTTGGCTACAGGACGCTTGTTTTTGTGTGATGATTGATTTCTACATGAGTGAACCAATAAGAATTAAGTTTATCCGATACTGAATGTCCATGATTCGCGGGTAGATATCAGATGCAAAACAATTCAAATGACCCAATCACGAAAGTGGTTCTGAACTAAGGTGTTTTAGAACACGACTTGTTATTTTTCAAGTATAATATTTTGTAAGTTATTGTGACAATTTCAATATTTTATTTAAAATATTCAGTTTTTAGGGCGCTTTTACAGTCTACGTTCCCTTAGCAAAAAAAATTAATAGTACATTTTCTTGAATATTTGGAATGCGTGTTTAAAACATTGGCATACATGAGAATTAGTGTAACATTCGAGCATAAACTTACGCACACACACACAAAACGCCCATTAAGAGAAAGAGAATGAGTGCGTGTATCATATGATTAAAATGAACGTGCGGTGTGGTCACAGGAAGTTTGATACTTTCCCCCTCCTCTGAAAACAAGAATTTGTCGCCTGTGGTTGCCAGATAAAAACGCGAATGTTGCACGGCCGTGTTCTCGTGAAAACCACCCGCCGAGTACCGCGAAAGAGACAAGGGAAGAATTTTCCAGCAACACGACACAGCGCAAGGTCGTTCTTGCGCCCGGCGGGTAGGCACATGCGGACGACGAAACATGTTTAAGGCGCCCGTCTACCTGGAACTTTTTCCCACGTTTAGGCCGAGAAGCGCGGGAGCGATAAGGGCGACACTGCCACGCGCATCAAGTACGCCATCGCCGCTAAGCGCAAGGCTCTGAACTGGCATGCAGTGTTCTCGTCGTGTTGCGTGTACCTATGGAACTTTCAGCGGTGACCATATTATNGTGTACCTATGGGACTTTCAGCGGTGACCATATTATTTTATTAGTGGGAAATCTTTAGGAAGGTTCAATGCAGGCGCCTATAGTAGTTTTGTATGTATCTGATGCGTGCATTTTGAGCTAATGCGCCTTGGAAAGGCCGTTTTTAGCGGTTTTGGAGTACTCTGAATTGATGTTTCTAACGTATGTGATATTTTGAAACTACTTAACAGCTCTCGTCTGAAGTGTGTGTTCTTTTCGTAGATCAGCACGTTGGACGCACGCTTAATAGTTTCGTTGAAAAACGTGTATTTCGAACACTCTACAACGCAGTTCAAGCGTCAGGTAGACGGGCGCCTTAACACTTCGAGCGCGGTAAAGATTCACTGAGAAGTAAGGCGATCTGGAAGTGAGTCAGTCACCTGTACTCACGACTACTAGACCATCAGTTCGATTTGTTTCTGCATTCCCAGTGTTATTGGTTCACACAACACCGTGCTCGCTTACTGCAATGTACAAGGTTCCATACTTGTCAGCTCTCTGCCAATATAAGGCCAGGTTCAAAGTGCCCCAATCACATGTTCTATCCTACTTAGAATAACATGAATTCTTCTCGATCATTTGAGTAATTTACACTTTGGGTGTTGCCGACGTAATAGTACTTTGCAGAGAGTTGAGTGGAGTTGTTGAATTGTTGAGTTGTTGAGAGTTGAGTTGTTGAGAGTTGAGTTGTTGAGAGTTGAGTTGTTGAGTTGAGTTTCTGAGTTGAGTTGTTGAGTTGAGTTGTTGATTTGAGTTGTTGAGTTGAGTTGTTGATTTGAGTTGAGTTGTTGAGTTGAGTTGGTGATTTGAGTTGAGTTGTTGAGTTGAGTTCACTCTTAACAATGAAGTCTTCAGAGTCAATGGGGATGAAATGAGGTTAGAATGGAGCAGCACCGGAATGCAATGGTGGGGGAAACTTCAGATCCCGAAAAAAAAACCCGCCGACCAACGGCATCGTCAGGCACGATTCCCACTTGCGAAAATCCGGGTTTGACCCTGCACGCGATTGAACCCGGTTCGACTTGGTGGAAGGCAAGCAGTCTAACCCGCTCAGCCACCGCGTCTGAGCGGTTTGCAGAGGATATAATGAAAACTACCGATGAAGAAGTATTTCTTAACTCGTATCTTCAAAGCATGCGGATGTCGTTAAATTACGGCAAACTCCATACATCTCAGTTAAGTTCAGGCGACGTGATGTTACGCTGGCAGCACTCGAAGTGTTAAATCGTACAGTCTTTAGCAATTACTTCTCTGAATTCAGGATGACAGTAATTCGCTGATGACGCAGCGTGCTGCGTTTGATGAAGAGAGCGGCGACCACATTCTCCCCTGAAGATTTTCCAGGGCAATTGAAGGCAGTTTGATTGAGTTTGCAGCCGAGGGGTCGGGATAGAGGGAAATTGGGGTTTGGGGGTTCAGTCAAAAGGGGGAAGGGGAGAGTGGCCCTGCATTGTCCCATTAGGACAGGAAAACCGCAGCAGCCCTCTGGTGCCCGGAGCACAATTTCTTCGGCCCTTCGCATCCGGCGTGTGCCGCCCAGCCGCAGAGGAAATAAGGGCTAATTGGTCGCTGGCGACGTTGGAGGAAGGAGGGTGGCCGGAAAAGGACTACGGTTCCGCCCGCTGAAAACTAGCGATGCTGCGGCCTGCCACGCACACTTTCCCCAGTTTTCCTTCTGGGCGTTTCCCAGTTAAGGCTGTTGCCTGACTGAGAATTTGGTATAGGGAATTACATGTTAATGAAATTCCGTTTTTTTAAGCCAATTTTGAAGATATAAACTTGAAACAAAACTATAAGTGTGAGAAATGATACTCTCGAGCCCTGTATGGAGTAAAATATCACTATAACAATTTGTTTTTCAACATTTTTTTATTTAATTATTAGTTTTCTGATTTTTCCATAAAACAGGCTATACATTAATGTTACAAAAGGCTTCGACAGCGAAGAAGGGCATACTTTCTGCTCAAAAAAGTCCCCGGTGGTATACCTATCTATCTTAAACAGAAACGCCAAAAAAAAGGAATTTCACTAACATGTATTTCCCTGTACCAAATTCTCAACTAGACAACAGCCTTAAGGATCCCGCCTATCTGGCGCTTGAACTTCATTGTAGAGTACTTGAAATACACGTTTCCCCACGGAACTGTTATAAGTACACCCGATGGCGTTGATCTACGAAAATAACACACACTTACGACGAGGCCTATTGAGTGCTTTCAAAACGTCACGTGCATTAAAAACGCCGTTTCAGAACACACCCAACATAACTGAAAACTGCTCTTTCGCAGCTCTACATCTCAAACTATAAACGTCAGTTACTCACAAAAACGTTCTAGGGCCCTGCATTTAACCATTTTCACCAATATATTAATTGGGTCGCAGGTCCCATAGACATTTTCAGTACGGCAAGATTAGTGCACGCCAGTTCATAGCCGTGTTGCGCTTAGTGGCCATGGTTCAATTGATGCACGTAACAGTGTGGACCTTATCGCTACCGCTCTTCTGGGCCTAGAACGCGGGCGATAGCTACAGGTAGGTTGGCGCCTTAAGCCGTTAACCAAATATGACGACAGGTTTTGGTCTTCTACCCATTCCACAAACACTGACTCCCGCATCGCATATAAAACTGTCAAAAGCACGTGACCAACAGTATTGAACTTTTATGTTTACATTTTTCAACTAACCTACACTTGTNATATAAAACTGTCAAAAGCACGTGACCAACAGTATTGAACTTTTATGTTTACATTTTTCAACTAACCTACACTTGTATAAGAATAAGAAGAGACAATGTGTCATCGTCGAACAAGTCTACTGTTTCCTGTGTTTCTCACACTGTGCAAATGTCAGAAAAGTGTTTTTCGTTATTGGTTACCTTATGTGTATGAAACTATAGTCGATTCGCGGTTTCTTTGCACTTTTTTAATCAAAGCTTTAAAAAATTGCCCCGTATATGACGTGTTTGGTTGTTTCCTGGATGTTCCATGCATCACAAACGCGTCGTACTTGCGTTAACATAAAAGTACCTTATTTTTGGATAAATTTAACTTTCACATATATTATGTCTATAATTATAATATGTAATTGATAAATAACGTTATCAAAAACTGGGAGAAAATAGGTGCTTTGATAATACCTAGTATGAAACAGTTCTTATGCAGTACCGTATTGAAGTGAGTGCTCACTAATGTGGCGCGCTGTCTGTTTGGTGTAGTATTATAGACTCGATTAAGCTTTGCTTGCATGAGGTGGAGAAATATTCCGGAATTAGAACTATGGCAGTGATTCAGAAAAATGTGAAGTAACCGTGAATGGATTACATTAGCAATAACACGTGTCTACGATCGATGAAGTGTGCGTGATGGATGTTCATGGCGGATACTGTACCAAACAAGGAATCTGTGCTAAATGTGTTCAGCGTCTTCCTTATAAACAGCTTGCACTGAGAAAAAATATGGCTGTAGGAATCATATATCCTATTAACCCTTTCATTCCTCACATTAATGTATGGTGCTTGATGTTGCAAAATACACCGAGGAGCCAAGAAAAGCTGATACAGGCGTGCGCATACAAATAACAGAGGTATGCAACAAATCAGATGCTGTCAGCAGCTAGATCGGTTACTGCTGCTACAATGGCAGGTTATCAAGATTTAAGTGAGTTTGAACGTGGTGTTATAGTCGGCGCACGAGAGATGGGACATAGCATCTCCGAGGTAGCGATAAAATTTGAATTTTCGCGCACGACCATTTCACGAGTGTACCGTGAATATCGGGAATCCGGTAAAACATCAAATCTTCGATATCGCTGTGGCCGGAAAAACGATCGTGAAAGAACGGGACAAACGAGCTGACTGCTCTTAGTAATTTGCACTGTCTGCACGTTGGGAAAGACAAATTGGCGCAGATTTCAATTCTGGGGCACCAACAAGTGCCAGCATGCGAACTATTCAACGGACCATCATTGATATGGGCTTTCGGAGCCGAAGGCCTACTTGTGTACCGTTGTTGACTGCACGACACAAAGCTTTACGCCTCGCCTGGGCCCGCCAACACCGCCATTGGACTGTTGATGACTGTAAACACGTTGCCTGGTCTGACGAGTCTCGTTTTCAATTGTATCGGGCGGATGGACGTGTACGGGTATGGAGACATCCTCATGAATCCATGGACCCTACATGTCAACAGAGGACTGTTCAAGCTGGTGGAGGCTCTGTTATGGTATGGGGCGTGGGCAGTTGGCGTGAAATGGGACCCCTGATACGGCTAGATACGACTCTGACAGGTGACATATACGTAAGCATCCGTACGATCACCTGGACCCATTCATGTCCATTGTACATTCCGACGAACGTGGAAAATTCCAGCAGGACAATGCGACACCCCACACGTCGAGAGTTGTTACCGAGTGGCTCCAGAAACACTCACACTCTTCTATTTTTAGACACTTCCATTGGCCACCTAAATCACCAGAGATGAACATTATTGAGCATATCTGGGAGGCCTTGCAACGTGCTGTTCAGAAGAGATCTCCACCGCCTCGCACTCCTATGGATGTGTGGACTGCCCTGCAGGATTCAGAAATTAGTCGATTCAATGCCACATCATCTTGCGGCAATTCTACGTGCTTGCGGGGGCCCTACACGATATTAGCTAGGTGTACTAGTTTTTTTGGCTGTTCAGTGTAAGTCTAGCCTGTATGTAACTGGTTTCACAAAAACAAGGTGTCCAACATACGATTGCCAGTATCGTTGGAACCTATCAAACAAAATTATATTTTCGTAGACTAACACGCGTAAAACTTTCAGATATGTACAAAGGACAGGAAGACATTTTTCCTCTTAGATAAATATATCATACACTATACTACCCGTAGAGTGAATATGTGATGCATCGCTTTCGCTGGCTGCTCAAAACCATTATCAATGTCCCAACGCTGAACTGATTTGCTGCCAGCACGACCTGGATAGGTTTTGAGGTTAGAACACCGTTTAGTAAACAAATGTTATGAGACGTTTGTATACTTCCTCTAACCAATTTGTAATACGTTTTGATTAAATTCAATTACGTAAAAGTATTTCTTTCGTATAAAAGTGCTTGTCATTTAAAAATTTGGATTTAAACAAATATATTCTTCACTGTTGACCATATGACTTTGGCAATTGTGTTGGTTTGTGGTTGGTCAATGTTGGCCGCATGCGCGGAAGAGGAAAAATCGATCTACCTCATAATTAGTCTATGATACGACCAAACAGGGTTGGTTTTAAAATCGATAACACCCATTGTGCGTCACGAACAATTGAAGGTTTTATAGAAACTTGTATGAATACCTATATCCCACATATTTTACAGCTTTATTCGAAGCAACAAAGAAAAAAGAAAAGTTGCTGTATATTAGTGGGTAAAGATTTTTATGTTTATATTGCTATTATCCTGGTAATATATTCCCAGAAAGAGTGATTAGTGTGTGAAGGTGCTTGGTAGGTATTGAATAATATTTTTGTGCTATTTGAATTGTTAACTGTATCATAAAATACAAATATACGACTCCTCTTCTCACGAAAAAGCAATTATTTCCCCTGTAGGGGAACATTAAAAACTGCTGGGTGGATAAAAAAAAAGTCATGTCGTAATAATTTTTTTGCATGATTTTGTCACTGGTGCTTTAAATGTGCGTACAAGGCAACTGAATTTAGTGAGAAGTTTTATTAGGTTGGATAGTTTCCATAAAAAATAAATAAATATAATAGAACCACAATTGCAACAATGAAAAATTGTTTTTAAAAACTCTGTGTGTTTCTTTTGCTGTATAATGCTTGTACGTAAGTTATTCCAGTTTCTTGCTGTGAATGCAGCAAAGCAATGTCCAAAATAGTATTTCCTGCAATTCATTTGAATTTCTGGGTAAAGTATTGTTTCTTTAGAACTCTTGCACATTTTTTACATATAACTACCGTGCGTGTTAGCTGAATTTTAAACATCTGCAATTTGTTAATGATAATTTATATTTTTATGTTACAGGATGTTAACATTTGTAAGAATTTTTCTGCGAATTAAGAAAATAGCCTTTAGCTCATTAAAAGTTCATACAGTTGGCAGCGAAATTCTATGTAGCTTTGAACACAGGAAGGAACGGAACACATTCCTTACTAACTCGTTATAGACTGTTCACGGTAAAATGAGCACTTTCGAAAGCCCTGCTTAAGATCTACTTGCATCCAAATTGTGTCTTCTTCCGCATTATGTAAAATTAACACTGCCATGGGCCTCAGCACTTTACTCATGCGTCGGTCAAGTGAAACTATACAATTATTAGAAAAGTAAATATTTTAAATATATACTCGTTTTTCCACTTCTATGCATTAAAACGACAAAAAAAGGAAAGAAATAATTTAAGTTATCGCAATTGTTAACCTAACACTTTTTTATTCGACTTGGAGATATGGAACTACTTTCCATCCTTTGTTACCAACTTTACTGGGCACATGTCACTCAGTGCGCACCTTAACATATACGCAGGCAGGGACAGTGACTTTTATCTAAGGTTGATTTCAAAAGTGCTCACTTTATCAGGAACGGCCTTTAACTATTATACTGCAATAACTTTCAGTCTATCCACGATAATTGACAGACAGTAGTTTCGATAAGATTTCAGAACTCCAGTTACTAAAAAACCTTTCGTATTTTTCCCATGCACACATACTGTTTTGTGAATTATGCAATACTTTCTTATCCCTGAATTTCAAAAGCAATTTAAAACAGACCGAAGTAATGTACGGGCATTGCTACGATATCCCCCCCCCCCCAATATACTGTTTATTGGGGCTGTTGCGATTTTATTTTAACGGAAGCTTCTTCTAAAACTGGACTGTTGTTACCTTGAAAAAAAAAATATATTAATTCTACTGTCTGAGTAAGTTTTTCCTGTGAAAATGCGATCGTAATTTTTTCATCATTAATCGATGGTTGTAGTTTTATATGATTTCAATTTTTTTTTTCCACGTCTCTTTGTCAAAACACTGCGCCTTGTGATATGTGAGAGATGTTTGACAGAAAAAAAAATGTTTATCACCCGACGTTGTATGTGGCTTAGGACGGGTTTGCTAATGAGCAATGAGCCCAATTCATTTGCTTGCACCGGAAACAATATCGTCACAGAAAACAATTCTGTTAAATAAAACGGACCCCGTGGAACGTTCTGTGGTGATTGCCCTTTTATTCTGTACACTACAAAACGACTTGTTACTCACCTAAAAGACAAACTGCTTTCTAAAGTTAGCATGTCAAACCGTTTTGAACTGTGTATCTTAACTCTAGTATCGCCATCGTTAAATGAGAACTTGTGAAATCAACCTGTGGGAACAGTCACAGTCCATTATTATATTTATTCCATCGTGATCACTGAATGGGATATTTACAGTATTTTCATCACATAATTATTGAGAATACTTTAATGTAATAGCGTCTTATTAAACACGTAACGTTTAATTCATTTGTAAATGGAATCGGGTTCGTGTAGTTTTACACACATGGCAGTAAACAGTGAAGTAATATTTGTATGGATTTATGTTAGTTACAATTTCTACCTTTTCGCGATAGACGCATGGGCACTCGCCATTCGATCAGAGGGCGTATAAACGCAAAAGCCTTTTTTTCTCCTATTTGTGATTCATAGACGCGCACTCAATACGTTAAACTGTTTCAGACCAATCACAAACGTTTAGTAGCAAAATAACAGAAACTCCACTGGCCGATGNCACTCAATACGTTAAACTGTTTCAGACCAATCACAAACGTTTAGTAGCAAAATAACAGAAACTCCACTGGCCGATACGAAATGGTTTAACATCTAAACCAACACACAAAAAAAAAATCATACACGTGCCAAGTTTATTAATACACGCCGAAAAAAGTTTTGCACCGCGCCTGTAATTGGTTGCACTTGACATTCTCCAAGTCTGGACTGGTATTATGTAAAGACGGTGTGTATTTTCACCCAATAATTTCTATTGGGCTGTGAGCAACCTAGTAACTAAGAAATCTCGGGGGTGGAAAACTTTTTATGAGTTTTAGATCAGTTCAATTTTCGCGCGATTAATTATTGTCTCTAGTCATCAGGTATGTTTGGCGGATGGACATACAACTGAATAAAAAAAAGAAAAGTATTACAATTTAGAGCGAAGCAGCAACAAACCTTTTGTTGCAACCGCAATAATTTTCGTGTTGGATTTTTTCTCTCGCCTGGGATTTTTCATTTCATTAATCGCGCACAAGCCTGAAGTTGTNACCCTCCTTCCCTCACTTCATTCTTACATCTGCCAGAGCACGTCTCCGAGAGAGCCCCCTTTGTGAGCTTCATATTGCGACGGGCACCGGAGAAAAAAAAATTCCGCGAAACGCTTTCCTTCTGCTAAACGTCGTAGACTTGTTTTCCCCTCGGGAGACCTTTTCATGTTCCCAGATTAATATTCGAGATAACGGGCAGGAATAATCATTAAGAAAATCCGGAGCATCAAAAACCAAACGGGAAATAACAATACGGGATTTTCCCGTTCTTCGGAGGATAACAACAAACCAAGACCGANAGCATCAAAAACCAAACGGGAAATAACAATACGGGATTTTCCCGTTCTTCGGAGGATAACAACAAACCAAGACCGTGATTAAGAAAAAAATTTTGCTGAATTAGTAAAAAAATTATAATATCTAAACATCTTGGATATTTGTGTAGAATGTAAAGTTATAACTTCTCAGCGTATTTTTAACGTCTTGTCAAACAGTATGCAGACACTTTTTTTTCGTAACAAACACACTGTTGGACTAAAAAAATTCATCTCATTTTTTTTTGTCACGGAAAATATATTTAACTACAAAACTGAAGTCAGGAAATTAACTTTATAATCAAATAATACAGNAGCATCAAAAACCAAACGGGAAATAACAATACGGGATTTTCCCGTTCTTCGGAGGATAACAACAAACCAAGACCGAGATTAAGAAAAAAATTTTGCTGAATTAGTAAAAAAATTATAATATCTAAATATCTTGGATATTTGTGTAGAATGTAAAGTTATAACTTCTCAGCGTATTTTTAACGTCTTGAGTTTGTCATACGTCACACTTTTTTTTCGTAACAAACACACTGTTGGACTAAAAAAATTCATCTCATTTTTTTTTTGTCACGGAAAATATATTTAACTACAAAACTGAAGTCAGGAAATTAACTTTATAATCAAATAATACAGNTTTTTTTTTGTCACGGAAAATATATTTAACTACAAAACTGAAGTCAGGAAATTAACTTTATAATCAAATAATACAGCGGTACTGTGGAAAGTGACGTCCTAGTATAAAATTTTACCCTTCATATTATGTTGTTTAATTTCTGTGTCGGAAATTAATGGCTTAACATTCTTGTTAGATTCAGAAGTTTCTTCGGTCCATGAGTATTTTCGCTTACTTATCTACCCCTGTCTGATAATTTTATGCTCCAATTATTATTTTACATACAATTTTACGGTGAAATACCGGCAAAATAAACTCAGACAAAGAAACATCTTAATGCACACAGTGCAGTACGAAAAATTAGTATACATTAAAAATAAAAAATAAAAACGTTTGTAAACAAAATGTACATGGTTTGACAAATAACATACAAACGTTTTTATATTATTAACCAAGTGAATGCTGACTCCATATACATTAAAAAAATTTAGTACAAAAATTAATAATATAAAAATAAAAATAAATGCATTTATTTATAAGCATAAAAGTCGAACACTTCTGATNAAACATCTTAATGCACACAGTGCAGTACGAAAAATTAGTATACATTAAAAATTAAAAAAAAAAAAACGTTTGTAAACAAAATGTACATGGTTTGACAAAGAACATACAAACGTTTTTATATTATTAACCAAGTAAATGCTGACTCCATATACATTTAAAAAAATTAGTACAAAAATTAATAATATAAAAATAAAAATAAATGCATTTATTTATAAGCATAAAAGTCGAACACTTCTGATTACCACGAAAAATCCTGTCGTAGAAAAAAGTCTCAAAATGGAGGATTCACTGGCTCCTGCAGACTGACTGACTACTCCTCCTCCCTAGGACTCCTGCAAACTGACTCCTGCAAACGGACTCCTGCAAACTGACTCTGGCCGACCGACTCCGGCCGACCGACTCCTGCAGACCGACTCCTGCAGGCCGACTCCTGCAGACCGACTCCACGTATGCTCGATGACGATGGAAGCCACTGACGATGTTAAATCGTCCATGTCATGTAGGACTACATGCGTGCCTTCAAAGACTGTCCACACATTACATTGAAATCAATGCTGTTACTGTGCCAAGTCCTTCAGTAAAAGTTGCAATGCGCGGCGAAAAGAGAAGAGTGATTGTTCGAAGAACCCATATCGTGTGATTTTAAGTTACAAAAACACTTCTAGGCAGTTCACAAGATGTGATAACTTCAATAAACTCATCACGGGTAAAAAAAATATAGTGTTTTTTCGTCCACTGAGAAAAAATCGTTTGATGACTTCGTTACCTTCTGTTAATACACTACATAAAATGTTTGCAGAAGATGAAGGAACTCGTATGATGAAGCATTACGACAATGACAACATGCAGTTTATGCAAGACGTTAAATTAAAAGAACATACTAATTCTAAAGACGGGGAATGAGTACAGTATATTCGATTTGCGTATAATGTACACTTGCAAGACCTTTGGCATGAAGTTGACGAGTTTAAAAATCAACGGTCGTCGGCTCTAAAGACTGGTGAGCACACAACTCCAGCTACAAAAAAAAAGTAAATATAATATTGAGGATGAAACAGGAAGTGAAGATGATCATGAAGACAGCATAGATTAAAATAAACATGAAGACAGCGATAATGCTTAAAACGATGATGGTGATTTTCTCGATGTACTAACACACCCCTCTAACACATCTGCTGCAATGAGCGACACGAAAAAGGCAGAAGATGCCGAGAATACTGGTTTCCTATTTTCCAAAAACCGGAACGAACTTGTTGATAAACTCTGATATTTGATTGACCTTCAAAAACGTGGGTATTTCTCGCGCATTGTTGAGATATCTTCATTCATTACTAAACTGAAGAAACGGGGATATATCGTATGGGACTGTTGGCTACTATCCATGATCTGCAAACATTTGAGAAATTTAAAGATCTAGTGTACAAAATAATTAGAAAGATATAATGTACATAATAAGTAAAAAAAAAATATATATATATGTATTGTAATTTGTGTTTAATATCTTATACAGTCTTTTATGCTTCTCTGAAATAGGCTGGACTGAAGAGTGGGTGGATAGCTCACCTAGCAGCGAAATCGAGAAATTAATGCCACTTACTTTTTGAAAATAGAATCCAAAATTGAGGGCACCGACAGCGCGACCTAATAATTAAAAACATAATCAAATATTGCTGCCGCCTGCTGGCTAAATCGACAAATCAACTGGTGGGTGAATTAATACGTAATCGCTACCAAGGTGTTGAAAAAATATGAAATCCAAAATGGCGTCCTCCAACAATACATAAACAAATGACAAACAAAAAAAAAACAAGATGGCTGCAAATGATGGAATGAGTATATGTGAAGGCAGTGGAGGAGGTTAGTCGTTTGTTGGGCGTGGTGATGGGGGAACTTCGGAAATGTAAGTTTTTTACTTAAATTTGTATGAATTTTTAATAAATGTTTTAAAATTTGTAGAATTATTTATACATTTGTTAAAGTTTTAATAATTTTATTCGGATTTTTTGGAATTTTTTGGTTTTAAGGTTAATTGGGGTCATGGGCATGGGTTCAAGGCCAAGGTCGACGTCAACAAATCCATCATAGCTGACGAGATGGACACTGGTCAACCTGGTAAAAGTTGGTCTTGTCGGGAGCTTATTCGATCCACCTGTAATCGTACCCCAGATCTCCTACATGTACATCTTTAAATATTTTTTTTTAATGTTTGTTATTTTTAAAAAAATTCTGGGGAATTTTATAATTTCGAGAAAAAAAACTGTTTTTTTTAAGTCATTCAAGGTTCACGGGCTTTAGGTCAAGGTCAAGGTCATGGGTAAAGTTCACCCAGTTCCTAGATGGCGGTTGGGTGGCATCACAACATTAAGAGCGGCCGGCGCCATCGCCGATGCCGGGTGCCAGTTTTGTCCCATTTAAAATACATTGTCATTCTACTTATATATATAAATATGTATATATACACACATATAAATGCATCCAGTCTGGATATGTGATGACTCGAAACCAGCGCCTTCGTCGTCATATCGCAGTCTGTGCTAATACTGTGTCAAAGTTTATGCTTTCAACTACAGTGTGCGGCGACATGAGAAAAGAGAATTTTTTAAGAACCCGTCTCATATGATTTTTAGCTGCAATTGCTGGTCTAAGCTCGGAAGTGATAATTTGAATAGACATATCANTTAGCTGCAATTGCTGGTCTAAGCTCGGAAGTGATAATTTGAATATACATATAAAGGTCTGCAAGCCTGCCAAGAAACAGTATGCTTTGACATCGCTACCTCCTGCTAATATGCTGCGTACTATGACCGCAGAAGACGAGAGGGTTGCGTACCATACAAGCGACGAACAGCCTGATACAGTCGGTTCGTGAGAGATATACAAGTAGATGGATTATGGGGACTTTGGCACATCGGGACCTGGAACCGGAGCGTCGGAGCTGTTCGTGATCTGTCATTCCGGTTGACCGGAGGCAATGATGGATCCAGGTGACCTTGGCCTTGACATTTGACCTTGCCAATGGCGACATTTGATTTTGACCCCGGTAACATTTAAACCCAAAATCCAAAAAAAATATCCAAAAATATTGAAAAAAATTAATTTTAAAAATTTATATAAAAAAATTAGGAATTATTTAAAAATTATTTTAAAAATAAATAAAACGTTAAAAAAAGTATTTTTTCAAAATTTCAATTTTCTGAGGTATTCCACGCCCCCTTTACCCATACATATTCCACCATATTGACAGGTGCAGTCCACCATATTGGTAGGCGTCGCAGCTACCATCCATTATCTTGGTAGGTGCAGTGCACTATCTTGGTAGGTTCGGCCATCCGCCATCTTGGTAAGTGCAGTCCGCCATCTTGGTGATGACTACCGAGATGGTGGACTGCACCTTCCGAGATGGTTCACTGCTTCTACCAAGATGGCGGATAACTGCTTCTACCAAGATGGTGGTTGGAAAAAAGATGGCGGACTGCACCGACCACGATGGGCGGACAGCTGCACCTACTAAGAAGGCGAATTGCACCTATCAAGATGGTGAACGGTGGCTGTGACGTATATCAAGATGGCGAACTGCACTAACCAATATGGCAGAATGATTATAGGTTAAGGGGGAGAGGTTGTAGGGGATATTCAGAAAATTAAGTTTTTTAAATTAATAAAAAAATTATAGGTATTTGTAAATATTTCAATATACATTTGTTAATAAATTTTTAAATTTTTAAAAAAATTAAGAGATATTTTAGGGTTTCAAGGCCATAGGTCACCAGGGTTAAGGTCAAAGGTCAATGTCATCTGGATCCATTATGGCGGTCGGCCGACTGGAATGACAGAGCACAAACAGCTCCGACGCTCCGGTCCCAGGTCCCGATGTTGCGAATTACCCATAATCCCTCTATTATACACTTGTTAATCTAGCACGTAAAATGTATGATCTCCAAAAATAAAAATTTGTATCATTTGCTGTAAAGACTAGTGTCTCCAACGACACACCAACTGCCAAGAAAAGGATACTCAATGCTGTCTGTGATTATGAAGAAACGTAGAATGACGATGTTGAAGACAGTGTTAATGGTAAAGACGACGAAGGTCGTAATGATTTTCCTGACGTTTTCACGTATCTCTCCAACAATTTATCTGAGATAAGTGGCGTGAGGAAGGCAAAGACCATAAGAACACTGGCTATATATTCCCCGCAAACTCTCAATAAACGTATTATATATACACTCAGACTTTTGAACGCTGTGCAAAACGGTGGAGATTTCTCACGCATTTTGTAGATATATCCTCTCATAAGTGAGCTGAAATACAGCGGTTACATCAAATGAAACCATTAGGTGCATGGTCTGCAAACATTCTAGAAATGCAAATATCTAGTTTAAGAAATGAATGAAAAAAAAATTGTATTTTCATACATGTGTGTTTCATTTCTTGAACGTTTTCCTACTGCTTTTATAAAAGACTGTTAGTTAAAAATCGACTGTAATAGTTTTTTTTAAGAAATAATTTCTGTGAGTAAGTACACAAGGAGGACTATGGTTCTGTCTGAATATTATGTCTTTCTAGGGACGGTCAGTGTCAGCTGAATTCTGATTTACGAATGAATGTTCTAAGGGATTCTTTATTTCAAGACGATGAAATATTTTCACTCAAGATAATTGGCAATGTTAAGCTAGGCTGACTCTATCACAAGTCGTTCGAAAATGGTGGTAGATTATGCTTGTATTTAGGAGGAGCCTAACATAACCGCATTCTCGTGGTTTGAAATTATATCTGCATACTGAATTTCAAAGGCCTTACTCTAATGGCAATGCTCTTTGTACGTTTCTTCATCTTGGAATATATTTCCTACAGAAGATTTGATGACATTTTCGATTTCATCGTTATCATACAGGGGGTATGCTCCTTCGTTTTAAATGCCTGTCTGTCCGTACCTTCGTCAATTGTTGTTGGTTTTGTATAGTCACACTGGAGCCACATTTATAAAATTTAATTTGACCATTATCACTAACGTTTTACTAAGTTGACTAAAGATTTTTTCTCCATTCGATTGAAAATGTGCAAATGTAATTTTTGGAACTGCCCAGAATATGTTTCTACCTCTACGAACGCCCTCAGAACCTGCCACGATTCTAGGGGCCTGAATGGCACGCGAAATAAGTTTAACATCTTGAACCCTTGGTGTTCATTTACACGCAAACTGTACTCGGCGCGACACAGTATCGATTATGAATAAGTAATATAGAGGGCCACCTGTTTTTTTTTTTTGCGAAAATATTTCAGGGCAAGTTGTGTTCCGGCGCACTTCAGTTCAGAACCACTTTCGTGGCGGGATAATTTGAATTGTCACACGTCTTATCTCTCCACCCGCGAATCACGGATGGTCAGTGTCGGTGGAACTTAATTCTGGTCTGCTCACTAATGTGGAAGATTGTCTTCACACCGAGGCAAGTGGCCAATGGCCAAATGAAGACTGCAAGTGTGCACACGTGATATTGCGGTCTAGCCTCAGCGTAATACTTTTTCGCGGAAAAACAGGGTGACCATGGTAATATTGTACAAAATGAATTTATGCTGTGAAGGTCCAGTATCGTGTTTTAAGGTTATACCTACATACTCCAGTAGCTTGCTGGTCCGAACAGGTAGTTGGCACTTGAGCAAGTTGTTTACTTTAGTAGGAAATATAAGTGTAGCTAAGAGCACGGCCGATAATACACCTCGCAATGCGATGGAAGAGTCGAACAATATACGTGTAACTATGGGCACGGCCGATAGTACACCTCACAATTCGATAGAAGAGTCGAACAATACACGTGTAACTATGAGCACGGCTGATAATACGCCTCGCAATGCGATGGAAGAGTCGAACAATATACGTGTTGCTATGAGCACGGCCGATAATACACCTCGCAATGCAATGGAAGAGTCGAAAATATAAGTGTTGCTATGAGCACAGCCGATAATACACCTCGCAATGCAATGGAAGAGTCGAAAATATACGTGTAGCTATGAGCACGGCCGATAATACACCTCGCAATGCTATAGAAGAGTCAAACAATATACGTGTAACTATGAGCATGGCCGATAATACACCTCGCAATGCGATAGAAGAGTCGAACAATGAATAACTTGCTGGATTGAACGCTTAAAAACAAGGGAAGAGTGTGTATTTCGCCCTTCGCATAAGGCGAAGGGCTGTGTAGTAGTTCGAATTCGGCCATATTATTCATCTACAGAGGTCTAGGCGTCACTTGACCAACAGCCAATCACAAGGGAGCTGTCATTAAATCACTAGCGCAGTTATGGTAGTGGTGAAAGCCATGTTATACTGATAGGAGAGCACGGGATTTTAGAGATCGGATATGACGTAAAGTTAATGATTTGTTGTAGGACTGTAGTTCTGTGCGGGCTGACTAAACGGCGAATTAAACATAGAGGGGTGTGGGGTAAGTGGTCTGCTGTTCACCATGCCAGGAGAATGCGTGCCCCGACTGGCTTTTATTATTTTTACTTTTAGCCCTTAACATTATGCATCTAATTCTTTGAAAAATTATTTTTTTACCCTTTTAATTTTTCTAGATTTTTCATTTTATAAAATGTTGAATTTTGTTTAAAAATTTTAACATTCTAATAAAATGTTTACAGTTGTCGAATTTTCACATAGTATTTCACTTTTACGTAAGATTTTATTAAATACTATCCCCAGTTTTTTTCTCGATTTATCGGGTTTAAACTCACCAGGGGTTAAGGTCACGGAAATCCAAGATGGCGGTCAGTGCAATAATTTCAACAAATATGGCCACTCTCCCTCCTGGTACACTAGGCTGATTTGCAGACTTTTTTACTCACACATCGAGGTCTCTTAGGTCCACATTTCTAATTTGTGAACTAACGCAAAAAATAAAAAAATTAATTATCTAAAATTTTTTTACTATTTTTTTAAATTTGGAGTGGAATGCAATTTTTGGGTAAAGTCATATAGTATTTATGAAGTGATTTCAGTGTTACAGTTGATATTTTGATGATCGTGACGTTACAAGATGGCCACCGAGCCCGGCCCTGTAGTCTGTTGTGACGTCATAACAACCCGCATTCCATCTTAATTATCCATTTGGTTCGAACGGGCATAATCTATCTGCTGTTTATATTATTATATAAGTTTAAAACTTGAAAGAATCACGTACTTTGTAAATGCACACTCAAGCTGCTATGGGATAAATTACAACCGAGAAACGTAAATTTTTCTCTTGCCCCAGCTTCGTGATGACCAGAGACTCTAATTATATTCACAGTGCTGCTACCTATCAGAGAATGTTCGCTTCGATGCAACGCTGCACGGGACGTGAAAACGGGAAATACGCAAGGGCGCTTGCTTTGCAATTTAATCCGGATGGCTGTGAAGTTCTCGCGCTTTCTCCGTCACTAAATGGCATCGACGTGATAATGCTCACGTCCTGATACGTACGTATTCATGGGAATATTGCAGTGCNTCTCCGTCACTAAATGGCATCGACGTGATAATGCTCACGTCCTGATACGTACGTATTCATGGGAATATTGCAGTGCGGAAACACCACGGCGGAATATGCACCGCTGAACGCAATGTCGTCAGTTCTCGTTTGCCAATAAATCTAAACGCAAAACCAATTCTGTTAAATTATTGCAGAATACGCTTTCACGCAGCGTGTTAAAATACATCCCAATTAAATATCAATAAAACGACAGTTACTCAACAGCAAAATGACAGCCGTGGAAGCCAGAGTGCCAGAATAAATTAAATTAAGACTAATGCTAGGTAACGCTGTGATCATATAAACTGCACAAAATAATTTATTTGGAGAGAATGCCGTTTTATTATTCCAAAAGCATTATTTATTTTTGGAACATAAAACAATTTTGAAGCGCTGAATGAATATAATCTCTTTCCCTTTCAACTCTATACCCGTATACCATAAGGGTAAACATTGATTAAAATTGTTGCGTTATAATGTCAGATTTATAGTAATTACTGACAATGTACGATTATAGAAAATTTACATTTTATGAGTTGTTTAACATTTTTGTGCTGAAATTTAATTTTGTATTATATGTTAGTTGAAAAATATGAATATTTTCTCGACTTTTTACAATTATCAGGTAACACACCCAATTAAAATTCAGTAAAAAAAATATTAAACAACTCGTAAAATGTACATTTCCTCTAACCGTACATTGTCAGTTATTATTATGAATCCGAAATTATAACGCGAAAACGAAAAATTTCTTAAAAAGTTTGAAGACGGACCTAAACAAACNTTATTATTATGAATCCGAAATTATAACGCGAAAACGAAAAATTTCTTAAAAAGTTTGAAGACGGACCTAAACAAACTTTTGTCGGCACATGGTAGTGAGAAATAAGTGGACCAAGAAAACGAAGACGCGAAGTAAAGAAAGTGCAACAGCAAAAGAAAAATTCACGTGTTCTCAGGCANTAAGTGGACCAAGAAAACGAAGACGCGAAGTAAAGAAAGTGCAACAGCAAAAGAAAAATTCACGTGTTCTCAGGCACATATGAGATTTTGCGCACCACGCCTGGTGGAAATTGTGGTTGCGGTACACAGTTTCGCCCAATATAGGAAGTCTGCTGGGAGTCAGCAAGTGTTGCCGGGAATACCTTCTTCTGCGTCGATGGGCACAGATCCGAGAGACGACTATGATGAGACAGTTAATGCTAAGGACGGAATAAGTGCATTAGGTTCTGTATGCGCAGAGTGTACACTTGCTAGACGTTCGCGTGAAGTCGACGAACTTCAAAATAAACTGTTGTCGGCTCTAAACGCTCATGAGCATACAACTCCTACTACAAAGAAAAGCAAATTTAATATTGACGATGAAACANGTTGTCGGCTCTAAACGCTCATGAGCATACAACTCCTACTACAAAGAAAAGCAAATTTAATATTGACGATGAAACAGGAAGTAAAGATGATCATAAAAACCGGCATTGATGAAAATGAACATGAAGACAGTGATAATGTTGAAGACGTTGATGGCGATTTTCTCGATGCACTGGCACACACCCTCCAACACACNAACATGAAGACAGTGATAATGTTGAAGACGTTGATGGCGATTTTCTCGATGCACTGGCACACACCCTCCAACACACATTTGTTGCAATGAGCGACACGAAGGCAGAAGACGCCGAGAATACTGGCTACCTATTTCCCGAAGACCCGAATGAAGTTGTTGATAGACTCAGATATTTTATTGGCCCTCAAAAACGTGGATACTACTCACACATTGGTTAGATATCTTCAATCATTAGAAAACTGAAGAACGGGGATATATCGCATGAGACTGTTGGCTACTATCCATGATCTGCAAACATCTGAGAAATGTAAAGATCGAATTTACAAAATAATTAGAAAGATAGAATGTATTTAAAAAGTAAATAAATAAAATTATTATATACATAATAATGTGTGTTCAATTTCTTATACAGTCCTTCCTGCTTCTCCGAAAGAGGCTGAACCGAGAGGCTGTGTTGATGCTGAGAGCTCGCCTAGCAGCGAAATAGAGAAATTGATGCCACCTATGTGCTAAAAATAGAATCCAACATGAAGGGCGCCGACAGCGCAATCTGTACTTTAATAACATAAACTGATGTAGCTGCCGCCTGGTGGATAAATCGACAACTCGCATGGTGAGTGAATTAATACACTAGCGCCACTTAGGTGTTAAAAAAAATATGAAATCCAAGATGGCGTCCTCCAGCAGTGTATAAACAAATGACAAACGATAAAACCAAGATAGCTGCATACGACGGAACGAGTATTGATGAGAGGAGTGTAGGGGGTCAGTCGTCTGCTGGGCGTGGTGCAGGGGGAGACGTTTGAAATATAAGTTATTTCAATTTCATTTTTAATATTTTGTATAAATGATTTGAATTTTTTTAATTATTTATAAATTTTTAAGGTTTTTATAATTTTTTGGAATTTTTTGGAATTTCTTGGGTTTTAGGTCATTAAAGGTCACGGGAATCGGTTCAAGGTCAAGGTCGAGGTCACCTGGATCCAACATGGTTGACGAGATGGACAGTGATAGACCTGGCGAGAGCCGGTGGTGTCGGAGGCTTAGTCGATCCACCTGTCATCGAACCCGTGACCACCTACAATACATCTTTAAAAAAAATTTTTTAATAACTCTTTATTTTTTTTTATAAATACTAATTGGAAGAATTTCATAATTTTTTGGATTTTTTTAAAATTTGGTTTCAAGATAATTCAAGGTTATGAGCATGGGTCAATGTCACTCAGATCCTAGATGGTAGTTGGATGACGTCACAACATGGTGGGCAGCCGGCTTCGACGCCGGGGCTAGGATCCAGTTTTATCCCACTTGAAATACATTGTCCCCGGACGCAGATAATCATTCTACTTTCAGGTACATATAAGACGGCGAAGACTCAATTGTATAGGCTGTTCACGTTAAAGTGAGCACTTTTGTGGCCTTAGTTACTTTTCCTTTCAGCAATTTTTATTCATTTAACCACGTTTTTAAATAAATATTGCCATGTTAGTAATAAATAANGTTACTTTTCCTTTCAGCAATTTTTATTCATTTAACCACGTTTTTAAATAAATATTGCCATGTTAGTAATAAATAAAGTGTGTATATTCCACCACACTCTGGAAGTTAAGACCTAAGGCTAACGTAAAATATATTTACTGACCATTATTCCTATTGAGAGTGCTTTCTAAAGTGCTCACTTTACCGTGAATAGCCTATATCAAATTAGTTACGCAAATTCAGCAGGCCTCTAATCGTAGATTTTACAGGCCTGGTTTCCACACTCCTAATTTATAATTTTGTACTTAGTAATTCTTAACATTTATGAAACATACCAGTTTCTTGATAGGAACTATTGTGNTCCTAATTTATAATTTTGTACTTAGTAATTCTTAACATTTATGAAACATACCAGTTTCTTGATAGGAACTATTGTGAGAACTGTTCTAGATACAATGATTGATTAAAAATGTTTGGTTTTCCTAGAATTTACTTAAATGGAGAAAAATGTAAACTTGCTGGCCTGACGTAAAATTGTATGTATTCCACACTGACAGGTTCATTCGACATCAAGGAAAAGAGCCTTGCTACTCAAATAGTAAGCAGTTACTTATTCAAAGTATTTGGCTTATCGCAGATCTTCGTGTGGCCAGTTTTTTTCTTTTTCCCTAACACTCTTGGCACTGCCGACGTAAAATTACGTCACCTTAACTTAACCGATACGTGTGAAGTTGGCCTTAACATGGAGACATCTGCATTTTTTGAAGGCACGAATTAAGAAGTATTACTTTGCAAGCAATTTTTGTAAGCTTCTCTGCGACGTAATTTTACGTAAACGGCCTTCAAAAGTGTAAATAACTAGAACGAACAAGATGAATTGCATCTTAATCTACGTAGGAGAGAACGTTTCATTGGGGAACTTTCAACTCGGCGTTACTAGGCAGAGGGACTGGCAGGCAACCGGTTAGCAATGAACGTTCTACAGTACATCAAGCATGTCCGATGTTGTGCGAATACGGAGACAAAGATAAATGGCGGCCATGCAGTAGTGAATATAAGCGAACCACCTCTAGCTCGTCTTAATCGTCAGTTAATCATAACAGCGCACAAAGTGCCAAGCCTGGCGAACTCTAAACTCCCAAACTTGAAACAGTGAGAATTGAGCCAAGTCAGTGGACACAGTGAAAATTGAGCAACTGATAATCGGTGCCATATAACTAACTACGATAGTGGCTGAACTTCAAGATTTATTTGTGATTCCTACTGAATATCAAGAATTCCACTGCTATAAGTCACTTGTTCTACAGTTAATTTGCTTGATTCGCCAGTCGGCGGTAGCTTATCAACTGCCTTTTAGCGAATGTCATATCACTGATTGATACCGCTGATTCGGACTTGGAGCGTATGAATGATTTTATACTTAATTGCGAAATTGAATTCTTAACCGACGACGGAATTTTAATTACTCAATTCTCTGGTAAAACAAAAACATGGCGCATTCTCCCCGCCATTGTTCACTTACTATTTTCAGTGCAGTGCAGAGAAAAAAAAATGCGTTATAAATTTCTATGCTATGTTGCAGGAAACTATACTGCAGAAAAGTTGAAAAATAAATCTGAACGAATTATTAGCAAAGAAAGTATTTTGACAGGTGTCACGTAAGTTTTGTATTTTGCGGCCACCCACCATTAATGTTCTCAAACAGTAAAGGCGACAAAACAGTTTTTTTCTAAGAGGTTTTAGTAGAACTTTCAGCGTACTATGCATGCTAAAGTACAAAAAAAATGCGACACCTGAAATGACGATTTGTTTGCATCAGATCAGTCACGGGCTTAGCACCACTATCGTGCTAACCTTCACACTTGTTTCAATGTAAACGGAATAATGTTAGCATTTTTAGGTTTGCACAAATTTAAAGTCACTCGAGACAAAGAGCCTGCATCCGTCACTTTAGCATCGCCAGCTTTGTTGGGTTCTCTATTTCCAATCACCACTGCCATATTGATCTCCAGCACACAAAACACTTTTTGTGACATAGGCCTGATGTTCTTTATTGTCTGGATTTCAGTAAGTGGAGTCACAAGTTGAGCGTGTCTCGAGCAGTTAGCCTCTAAGGGCTGTGACAAGGTCTCTTTGTAGCCTCTAAGGGCTGTCACAAGGTCTCTTTGTGCGTGAATGTCCAAAATATAATATTCAAGCACTGAATTTCAACCAATTGACAATTTCGATGAGATTTGTTTTATTGTCGTCAATCTCATTTAATAAAACCAATACATACATTAATAGTTTATACAATGTACAGTTTTCAAACATGAATTTTTGACTGCTTTCGATTAAATTTTTAGAAACCAAAAAATCAATACATGTTCAAAAATAATAGTTTTAAGATTTATACTATTTGATTATGTACAACTCTTTAACAGCAACATTAAAACAAAAACGCCTTATTTTAACCTAATCTCATCTTCTTAAAAATTAAAAAAAAAATTTCCAACAAATTTTTTTACTTAATGGTATAGAGATTTCAATCTACATGGTTGTATGTGTGTATGTATGAATAAGTGGTACATATCCCTAATTTTTTTTAATAGTTGGCAGTTTTTTAATAAAAAAACTGTAATTTATAAACTATTGCTATACACCATAGTTACCAGAATTCAAATATCTTATCAATAAATTTAACACCATCAAAATATATTAAATTTTTCAAATTATATTCTTGATATTATGTTTTCAGAATTCACACACTGCAAGGCTTTTCCATAGCCCTTAACGTGTAACACGATGCACAGTCTATCGTGTTGAATTTAAATATTTTACCAAAGTAATTATTATATTCAAGAAAACTGCAACAATATGGTGAAGATCTCTGTAAGATAATAAAGAAAACTAATGGACACAAGGACACATTGTCCGTAGTACTTACGAGTTTTTGTTAGCGAGGACATTTCATTTTCATACTACCATTGTTCAAGGTAATATTGTGCATAGTCGTCAAAGTGCGTTAATTATGGAATTAAGAAGAACTTTAGGCAGACAAGGTATTGGGAATTTAATTATTTTTTACGAACAATATATTTGCTAACACTAATGTTATTACATTTATTTTGTATCACGTCAGGAAGCATTCTGACTATTCAAACAATTATTTAACTCACTGGACAATGTTTATGGTCGTTTGGGGCTAGGTAACGTAGGCCGTCTTCAGGCACACCTCGGACGATGACGAAAGAAAGAGTAAATTAATGACAAAGATAAATAAACTCCAGTTCAAACTAAATTTTTGAAGGAGAATGTTGTTATATTTCGCCTCTCGTAAAGTTGTTTTGATGAGTAATTTTTCCAGAACTTCTCGCCCATACACACCAGAAGCTTAAATAAAAAAATTAAGAACAATTATGTAAGACATTGCTTAAATGGTTTTGTAATATGCCGAAATACATACATGTAGCTTTCCAAAGTGATCTATAAAACTGTAGCCAGCTCGTACAAATGAAACCCGTGTAACGGAAATGCACAATTTGGATTTTCACTTAGTCGTTGCAAGCCTACCATAATAAAATTATATTTGCAATTGTTTTTTCCCATCAATATTATTATCTTTTAATTGTTTCTATCATGATGTGAGAAGTTCAAAACCCACATATTACCAGCTAGAAACATCATCTCAGACCCTAGTATGTACGGAGAATCCAACAGCGACTTGATGTATTTTGTTTTCTTATTTCGTTGTGCATGCTATAAAAGTTTCCATCTTTGTACGTATGAAGAAAGGTTTTTGTTAAATTATTTGTGGATGTATTGTTTTTAGAACTGTTTACAAAAGTCTCGGAATGTAAATCGAAGCAATACAAGCTAAGTATCACCAAAATGGCAGCCCTGTTTTCACTATTCAAGGACACCAAACAAAGTTTTATGGTACAGTACTGGAAGGATCGTATATTACGAGCTGATCGGTGGATCATGTTAAAAAAAAAAAACTTATTTTGATACATTCTGACAACTTATAAACCAAGCACCAAGGAAAAGTAACATCTCAGAGACGTGCCCATAGTTGAAAGCCTAGAAACGAGAAGATTCAAATTTATCGTTCAGGGCTCTTGAAATTTATTCCGAGGAAATTCAGGGGTGAAGGACTGTCACCCAACCGGCTGGTGCGTTGATGGATGCTGTGAGTTCACGAGTGGAGGGGAAGACAACTAGGGGAGAAGAACGAGTGGTGAAGACAAGTTATAAGGCGCTCCTTGCGTGCAACAGCGGTCTGAAGATCACGGGATTGACATGACGCGAATACACTCGCACATTTCTAAGTTACGCTTGTGGGTGTGGCACTCACGAAAAGCTTGAAGAAGTCACATTAAGTTATATCTGAATCGTAAAGAAATATTTTGAAGCGATGATAAATTACGGGCACTTTACGGTTTCGGAAAGAGCAGAAGATTGAAACGGCAAAAAAAAAAAAAATAATAATAAAAAATCGGTGGTGACATTTGAGGTGATTGATTCCAGCAAGAAAGTCATGAATATTTAAAGATGCAGTAAAAAAATCTTTATTTTGTATTTGTGATAACCTTTATTTACACTGTAATCTTCATACGTGAAGTCAATCACGGATAACTAAAAATTTTCGTGCCATTTTTTTTTTCATAGTTACATGCCAAAATCACAATTATAGTGCTTTTGTGTTATCCAAATGATAAAAACCAATTTTCGCTAAGAGCTAATGCAAAATGTTTTCGTTAGCCCCTTTCCGTACGCATACATTTTTCATTTCAAGCGTTGCGAAACAGGAACTTTATGGTGAGAATAGTACTTATGAATAAGTTATAACAGCTGGCACTTTGGAACCTATGGACAGTGTTCCAGTAGATCCTTGAAGCAAAAAGCAGGTAATTATAAACTAGTTTGTGTGATAATACCCACAAATAGCATTGCCCATGGAATAGCGTTGTCAATATTGGTGCTAACTTCTGGAGCTGTACAGCAGTGATCATGGTTTCACATAGTCTGCAACATGTCACACTTGAAATCGTGTACTCGGGATAATATGTTAATGTGTTAATAGCGCACACTGAAATAAAAATTAGCGGTGGCCACGAAGTGTTCTGTTGGTATTTTTATTCTCTGGTGGTTACAAAAAATTTTCAATTCTCCACAAAAATGCCCAGTACGGTGATCACCAACAAAACACTTTTTGACCGACACAAAATAAATTATTCAGAGCAGAATAGAGCATTTTATTTCCTAAAAATTTGTTAAATACCTGTAAAACTTATGTGACGCTATGTGACGCTTTTGTAAGATTGCCTTTTCCAAGCACGATTCGAAATTGTTAAAACCCTTCCATCACAGATAAACGTATCTTTGAGATACTGAAACGAACAATTTTTTTNCAAGCACGATTCGAAATTGTTAAAACCCTTCCATCACAGATAAACGTATCTTTGAGATACTGAAACGAACAATTTTGCGTTGTGATTGTACCATTATAGCCACAACGCTCTTTCGTACACCAAAACGAATAAAAAAGCATTGAGGTTTCATGTTATCGTCAGGAACCATAAATGAAACAACAGAATATCGTCTAGACAACAAATTATATATTTCGCACATGGGGGACGCTGTTTTGCGTTGTGTACCGGGCAGATCGTTAAACCACTTTGTCGGCGAGTTCCCACATCTTGAACACCTAGATTGAAACAGTTAAGTTATTACTACACTTTAGGTTTTCTGAAAATGTTCGTGTTTCTTTATTTATTTCCTCTGCGATTCAAACACAGTAAAATCACGAGTCTTAACAAGTGATTAAGAAACCGTTTGGAGCGCTTATAATTTTTTTGAGATTCCCTTAGAATGACTTTAGTTTGAATGTAAACATATTGAATGGCATTGGTCGAAGATGCATCTAAAATTGAATAAAACCAAAAGGTAATAATATAATAAACGGCGCATGATGAATAGCAAGTTCCAAAGTTTGTTTTGATAGTAATACGTATAACACCATATAAGAACCCTTTTTTTTTTTTTTGCGCGAATGATACCGAGTCGGTATTCTGAGTCGTCCTCAGCGTGACTGTATAGATGGCAGTTGTGATTCTG
Source organism: Clitarchus hookeri (assembly GCA_002778355.1). Lineage (NCBI taxonomy): Eukaryota > Metazoa > Arthropoda > Insecta > Phasmatodea > Phasmatidae > Clitarchus > Clitarchus hookeri. The sequence goes on from NQII01000693.1 coordinate 419,989, forward strand.
TGTCTCAGTTCACCCACATCCCTTACCTATCTGCGGTGCACAATGCCCTTAAAATATTTCCACAGAAACAAATTCTAAGGGGGTCCAAAGATGTAGGCCACCACGTTCAACTATCTTCCAGGGAACGTTTTATTTAGAAATTCACGAAAACAAAGTGCCCATTGTGGAATACACTGTCCTGTTGGAAGATNGGGGGGGGGGGGTAACAAACTCAATACCCCAAGTAAACATAGGATGTTACTGGGTTGATAACGAATTAGTGGAGAAGACTTGCGTAACTCAAATTGAAATGAATCGAATGCTCCCACTTAATTCAATTGCTATGCGGGGAAATATGTTCCATGGTTATATGTACATAGTGGTTAAAATTACGGGCATTAAAGTTTGTTGACACTGTTATAATTTAATTTAGTTTCAGTTCGTTTAATTTACGTAGGCGTTGTAATTAGCAAAATAATGTTAACACGCGTTCCTATTTTCACAGTTACCCTTGAATGATGCATAATTAGAGATGGTTTTTGACAATGCTAATTATATGTTTGTCGGGAAGAAACGACATTAGCGGAGTGGTTGATAACAATCCGGACTTTGAACTTTATCAGTTACCCGTGAACTGCCTACATTGCTTCACAAAAGAAATTTAGTACGGCCATTTTTCATCATTCTAAAAAATCCGTACAAAATTTCCTGCGCGGCAAAGAAAACCGTTTATTTGATGTTATTTTGTTTTACTGTAAAACAATATTGCTTTTATTCAATTAGGTGGTTACAGAAACATAATTTTGCTCATAGCCTAATAAATGTTTTCTTTATACATTTCTGTTTTACGAGATTATCTTTCTTTATAGTAAAGAAACAAACATTATTTGAGATGATTTTTTTCACAGCAAAGAAATACATGTTCGTCCCGAAAAGTGAGTGTGTGAAGAGATATGCGTGGCTCTTCACAGCGAGATTGAATCTTGTTCGCCTTAGTGGGAGGCGAGCAGGCTAGCTCTTCAGCCACCGCGGCCCCTTTGTGTAAATGAGCCAATAAACAATCCTTCTGCAGATTTTTTAATGTAATTCTGAAGAGCAGTGATTCTCCAAATCACTAACCTCAATTCCTCCACAGGAGGAGACATTATATTCTGGTCCATGNATTCTGAAGAGCAGTGATTCTCCAAATCACTAACCTCAATTCCTCCACAGGAGGAGACATTATATTCTGGTCCATGTTACTACCTGACATAACTTACCCATGAAATCTTATCGGAACACGGTAAGATAAATTGATCGTTTCGTGAAGGGCATTAAGTTACTAACACGGGGGAGGGGGGGATGGTCTATTCTAGAAGCCATCCTAGTTTTTTTTAGTCAACATGTTTTGAAAGTTTTTTTATTTCTCTTTTATTTACTAATTAAGGTCGTTTATCACTGCAAAAAATTTCTTTAGAGTGAAAGTGACATTATTACAAAGCCGTCTGTTGAATTATTGTAACGACAATGCAAGGTTATCTTAATCATTACTACACAAATTAAACCAAAATTATGTTTGTAGTAAACCTGCTTTACTGTGGTTGATATTTAATACAATTTATCTCTACGACAACAAATCACGTGTTGCAGCAAATAAACTGTTTTTACAGTGAAATTATTTAAGAAACGTACAGTCTCGTGAAGAATTTTTTTTTGTCTTTGTGTAATTTCTATAATAAATGCCTTTATCGAATGAAAAATTTGGTTAACGCTATTCAATTCTGTTTTTGAATGCACAATCTGCTTGTTGAAAAATAATTTCTTTGTTTTTGCAAAATTTACTTTATACACTCAACATTTTGTTGCATATTTCAGACATATTATTTCTTCCCTTTGCTATAACGGTCATTTTCGCTACACTGTCGTTCAGTTTAACCGCCTGTAAGTTTTTTTTTACTAATTACAGTATCATATTTAAAAAATGTATTGTTTAAGATATGAATCAAATTATTTTTGGGCACAAGGTAAAGAATTTCGAGGTAGTAACTAATTGAGCTTTCAGTTATTTGATAAATAAAGAGAGAAAACAAGTGGGGATTTGGTCGTCGCTATGCTGCGAGGTCTTGAGCGCCAGTGAATATGGAGCAGTGGCGGAATGTAAGGGCAGGACGGAAACGGGAATGCCCTGAGAAAAACCCGCAGGGCCAATGGCAACGTCCGCCACGTTTCTCCACATGCGAAAATGTGGGGGACCCCGCCAGAACTCGAACCTGGTTCGTCTTTTTGGAAGAGTAGTCAGGCCACTACACCACCGCGGCGCCTAATGAACACATCGTCTATAACTAGTCACTAGATGCCTAAGGCATTATTAACGTAGACTAAAGATTAGGTAGACCGATTTTTGTCTTCTGCGTGAATCTCCAAAGTTGACTCACCAGTCGCCATTAGTAATGCCAGAATGACATGTTTAACAGTAATGAACGTGTTGGCTTGCATTAGTTTTTTGAACACGTGCAATCGTTTGTGTGAATAAAACATTTCGACTAACTTGAGAACGACCTATTCCAGGTTGCATAAAAAAAACCAGGTTAGAAGGGAGCTCAGCACGAAACTTCCAAAGGCTTGCATGAATAGTATCGTAACCTCGAATCCCATCGACATTTGTCTCGATACTGCTATTGGCAAGGCAACAATCGAGTAATGGAGCACGGAGAGCGGATAAGGCGCAGTCTTCATGCGCACACTATAGTCCATTCACGGTTACTTGAAACTTTTCTGAAACGCTGCTAAAGATCTACTTTCACGTTATCACTCCGCCTCATACAAAGCTTAACCAAGTCTAAAAAAAACTACGCCAAAGGGACAACGCACCGCATTCGTGCGCACTCAGCTTGACGATATTCTGCATAAGAACTATTTCTTACTAGGCATTACCAACACACCTATTTTCTCTCTGGGTTTATTTCTATTAATTACAAATGAGATATTATTTTTTATTGAAAGAATATAGTTAAAAGTTCAATTTAACCAAAAAAATAAAATACTTCGTTGTTTGCCCAAGTACAAAATGCTTGTGATACATGACCAATTTAAGAAACAAATAAACACGTCATTCATGGGGTGATTCTTCAAATGTTTGACTCAAAAAGTGTGAAGAAACTGCGAATAAACTATACCCTATATTCTCTCTGAAGGTGAGTATAAACTAGTAACGGTATCACGTAACGTCGCACCGAACCGTAGTAGTGCGTACACGGGATCCGTACCCACGCTACGTATCGCAAATGGGTTGTTCCGTTCAGACTGATGTTGGTTTGTTGTGCCGTGCCGTAGATAAGTGGCGGTTATGGCTCGATTTAGGTTGGACGTGTTCGCGCGGCCTCCACATTCGCGCCCGTGCACAGTGTAGAGATCACAGTAGTGTGTTCTCCTGCAATTGCAAAGAGACTAATAAATATTAACCACTGCACGCTTCTCTGCTTGCGTATCGATATNACTATTATTTTAAGTATCCTGTCTAGAGTGGAACTGGCCCAACGAATGAATAGAGTTTTACATGTTGGCCTAAATGTTTTTAGGCGTGTCTCAGTAACCTTTCACAATATCGCTTTAAAAAAAATACACTTTGTGTCCTTTTGAGAGAATAACCAGGCTACAAGAAAGCAAGTAGATGTAAATTAATAAGAACTTGTGTTTTTTGGGCTTTCGTTTATCCATTACAATTTAATTAACCTGCAATTTTCGTAGTATTAGAAATTGTACTAATAACTTTTTCTAGGAATGTGACCTGAGCAGAGTTGCACAAACTNCTGCAATTTTCGTAGTATTAGAAATTGTACTAATAACTTTTTCTAGGAATGTGACCTGAGCAGAGTTGCACAAACTGTTTTTTGCTTGAAAGCAAAATTTTAAAAAGGGTGCTTAGAAACGCCTAAAAATAATTATAATTAAAGCAAATCTTATCCTTTCGCTTGGCTGGTTCTGTACTAGAACGCAGCGTCGAAATAAGTGGAGAGATTTGGGCGGCTCTCAACTTCTAGATCTTGAGAGCCTATAACGGTGAAGTGAGGTGAGTATGGAGCGGCACCAGAATGCAAGGGCGGGTCAAACGGAAGATCCCCGAGATAATCCGCCCACTAGCGGCATTTTCCAGCACGACTCCCACGTGCAAAAATCTGGGAGTGACGGCGCCGGTAATCTAACCCGGTTCGCCTAGGTTGGAGGCGAGTAGTCTGACCACTAAGCCACCGTGTCCCCAGCAGCGTTAAGGGACCTCCCTTGTTATCATACGGGTGTAATTGTAAGCAGTTGTGTGTGTCTATCTAATTAAAAAAAACAATAAAATATTTCCATGTAAATATTTTTTTTAGACAGAAACGAAAGATGATGTTTAGTTACCCATTTATAAATTTATTTAAATACAAATATGGCCATTGAAACGTGTCAAGGTCAGAAAAAATCTCTGTAAGTGGTCTTCTGTTTACAATATTTATTGTTCTTTAAAACGTTGTTTTACAGAATAGCGATGATACTGTATCTTTTCTGAACATATCACTGTATTAAAACTCTACATTCACCGCTGAAAATTCTGTGGAAAAAAAAACGCACACGCAAGCGCTTTTCCACCTCCGTCGTAATACTCTCTTATAGCCGACTGTGACCACGAGGCGTTTTAATATTGATTACTAGCGATCCTCCTTTACTGCAGTCACGTGCATATCCAGTTACTGACGTCAGTCACCGTCTCAGAAACGACAGCGGGACGCCTTGATACAATACGTCGTGCAGGACCTGGCCATACATTCCGGACTGTAGTAGCGCAAGATGGTACCATTAAGAGATAAAGTAACGTGGCACGGTTACCGATGTGTAAGCGCCTTAAGGAGATTACTAAGTCAAATATTGCCTGTAAAATCAAAGGTTACACGTAAACGTCTTTCTAGAAATGTAAAGACAATTATTTTCAGCGGACAATATTTTCTTTTATTCTAATAAATGTNACACGTAAACGTCTTTCTAGAAATGTAAAGACAATTATTTTCAGCGGACAATATTTTCTTTTATTCTAATAAATGTATAAGAAAAAGAAAATAGTAAAAAAATTGTTTTTAAAAATACAACATTTAGGAAGCAGAAAATAACAATGTAAGATCTGTAACATAATACATTGTGTTACGAACTGAGCTTTTCTGCCAATTCGCACTTAAAAGTATTTTGGGCCGTAGCTCAACAATGACTCATGATTCGGTATATCTGATGAGGTTTATTAACATTCAGCTTTTACAATAAATATTGATGTTACCATTGATCGGGGGAGCTTTAAATTGAATTTAATATTATTAGTCATTATATTTAACTCACGCCGTTTTATTTAACCCTAACTGGAAAGTCATCACCTTGTTGCAGCCGGAGACTGATTCTGCGAGACGGTTAACGACGGCCGGAGACACCCATCTTCCTGGTCTGCTTCGCTGGTCGGGTCGCCCAAAGGACTAAAGACGAAAAGACGCTGGTTCCGGGTGTTACGCCGGCCTATATCAAGCGCGTGGTTCTGCGGCCCCGCTCAGTGACCGGTGGAGGGGATTTCTGCAACTGTCTTCTTTCGCAAGGATCGACGACCAAATGGTGGGGTTGCAATCCCGCTCGTTTCCAGGTTTAATGTATGAAGGTGTGATCAGGCAAGCCGTTCAGCTAAGGCCTAATCACACCATAACAATTGGCTTACGTCACGTGTATTAATATCCTTCTGCTATAAGTATACATTGCGAGAAATCTATCTTCCCGGGAAAGCAGATCACAGTCCTCGGGGAGGGGGTGGGCATAGCAATACTTCCTTAAATACAGATGTGACGTTTAAAATGGCTTATAGACTATTCACGGTAAACTGAGCACTTTTGGAAGCTCTTCCTAATATCTACTTCTCCTTAAATTTCGTGTCATTCGATCATATATCAAATCAGCAATGCTTCTGACCCTCTCACATTATTAATGCGCCAACTAAGCGTATCTACGAAATCTGCGAAATTGTTGAGAATATAAACACGCCAACAATATTGGCGATTATTAATCTAGTGGGCGTAAAATAAACACGAAATATTTTTTTTTAACAAATTCAGTGGCTTCAAGGATAAAAGCTACACTTCGAATACAAATGTTGAGATATGAGACTACGTTTCGAATTTAACCGTCAACTTAACTGGATACAATGCGACTCGGTGTGGCCGTTAAAAGCACGCGCTGTCGGTGGGCAGTAATTTTTTTTTCCACAGGTCGATTTCAAAAGTGCTTGGTTTACCGTGAACCACATATACTAAGGATCCCCCTTGAGGTGTGTAACGTAGCTGTGTCGACGCTCTGAACCTTGGTCGATATTTTCTACCCCGCTTCGAATACCGTCCTTTTCTGGAAGCAGTTTGCTTGCCGCGGGTTTCTCACGTTATGAAAATACGACCGTGGAGATGGCCGGAGAACCGGGGGGGTGGGGGACTGTGTTATTCACCGCTTGGCACTCTTCCACGTCGTAGGGCCAGCGAGCGGGCCAGACGATGGTGGCTGCGGTTGGCAGATCACTGTCGATATATCGCAGTGATTTCGGGCCAGCGGGAACACGCCATCTCCTCTCCTATCCACGGAGGACACTCGATACAGCGTTTGTGGACCGACGTGGTACGATAGCATTTTTCTGACATTCCTTCAAACCAGGTGGTGACTGGAGTGATTTAGGCGGCTCTTAAAAGCGTTTGATAAAAAAAATGAATTATTTTATTTTTTTTACCAAACATTGTTCATCTTGTACGCATTGTACGTAATGCCATTTTTTTCGAATAAAAAAAATCCAACTTTATATTTTTTTTTAAACATTTGATGTGAAATAATATATTTTATTTTTCTGCAGCCGATATAATAAATACTAAGTTGTAAAAATGAAAAAACTTACAACCTATGCTAATNATATATTTTATTTTTCTGCAGCCGATATAATAAATACTAAGTTGTAAAAATGAAAAAACTTACAACCTATGCTAATGCCATGGGTTACCGCTGGACATGTAATCACCAAAAAATAGTTATTGCATTTTTAAAAAATGTTTAAAATATACAAAAATGTGTTATGTTTAATATTTGTTCATATATACAGACTGTTATTTGGTGATTACATATGTGTCACGTGGTAGTCCACAGCATTAGTTTACCTTGTACATTTTTTCATTTGTACAAATTATTTAGTACTTTGGCTGCAGCAAAACAGGAAAATTTTGGATTTTACATTAAATTATTTAAAAAATATATAGTATTCTTTTTTCCATGCGAGGAAAATGACATAACGTTTAATGCGAAAAAGTTTGCATAGAATGCTTGATACAAAAATAAAATTATTAATTATTTGTTATCCAACATCCTTAACATCAGGGTTTCGAGAGCCAATATGGGTGAAGCGAGGTGAATATGGAGCAGCATCGGAACGCAAGGGCGGAGGAAACGGGAGATCCCCGAAAAAAANATATGGGTGAAGCGAGGTGAATATGGAGCAGCATCGGAACGCAAGGGCGGAGGAAACGGGAGATCCCCGAAAAAAACCCGCTGACCCGCGGCATCACCTGGCACGATTCCAATTTGCGAAAAATCTGGGAGTGACTACGCCTGAGATGGAACCCAGTTCACCTAGATGGGAGGCGAGCGGTCTGACCACCACAACACCGCGGCGCTCTCTTCGAACCAAGAGGAGAGTCGGAGGTGCCACGTCGGGATGGGATCTAAATGCGCCGCAGGACTGAGCCCTGTTTGCCTGGGCACGCGGGGACGGTGCTAACTGCATGGGCACATGCTCGCAGCTTTACTGGGACTGGGCGGACACGGCCGTAACTGGGGCCATGGTCATGTCTTACGCTAACCTGAACTGAACTATACATGAAGGGGAAACAATAACCGGCATAGGCACCGTAAAAAGCCCCTCGACAGAAAATAATTTGCAAAATTTCATGCGATTTATGAAGTAGAATTAGAGCTCTACTAGAACAGAGGAGTGGTAAAAGAGTCTGTAGATCGCGTAGACTAAAGATGGAGGTAGACCGATTTTAACATTCTGCGCATGCACCACAACATTGAACTACTCCAAACCAGTACCACTGCCAAAGTCTCGTGGTCAACACTGTTGAACATGTTTGTTCATATCTTAATATATTTAAATGAATAAAATATTTTCACTGGTATGAATTTAAGCTAACTGCACTGGAATGTTGTTAGAGGAGCTATACAAACATCCCAAAGCACTTGTTTTTGTAAGCGGAGTTCTGGCCTTAAATCCTACCCACGTCGTTTATGATAGTCGCGTAGGCAGAAAAGTAGAACAGTGTTGGGACACGGTGAGATAGAGAGTGCTCCATCACATATGTTGAGTTTGTATTTTTGAGGTTTAGCGATAATACTGTGTGGGTTTTCCAGCTTGTGGCTTGTTTCCTTAACAGCGGGTGTGAGCGCTCGACTCCTGTCGCCGCGTCTGCCTGGAGCGCACAACTGTTAAGCGGGTTGCACTGCAAACTGTGAAGGGGCCACCAGCATGGGATAACTTGTGACTGGTTCTTGTAATTTTGTTTATAATAAGGTGGTCCTTATAGAGCCCGCTCCAGGGTCTTCCGTCTCTGGAGAAGGGGGCGTGCGGAAGGGGGCCACCGAGCAGTATATAAGGGGCGTGGGTTAGGTCACATAAATTTATTTAGTTAGAAACATTGGTTAATACCTATAAATACGGGCATACACGTGTTACTTTGCGGCAAATTACTTGCCCCCGTACGTAATTTAATTTAGCGAAAACCGCATTTCGTAATCTGCAACCGTTCAGGATATTTTAGGGGTGTTCACGTTAGGCGGACCAGCCTGTATACATAAAAATAAAATATATGTGTATATACATACGCAACTCGGTTACCAAGCGCTGGTTGCTGAATCGCATTCTAATATGTTGTTGGCCACTGACACGATTTTGATGGCGTGTTCGGTTAGAGTTCTCAGTACAAACTCTTGTTTCGTCTGTATTGTTCTGTATTGTAGGCTAACACCGTGATTACACGATTGTCATAGGTTCCTGCTGCATTGACAAATATTGTACACTTTAGGCTGTTCACGGGAAACTGAGCACTATTGAATGTCTTGCATAAAATCTACTCAGTGCAAATTGTGAAATTAACATTGCCTTGGGTCTCATCGATTTTTGCATGCGTTGGGCTAGTGAAACTCTAATATTATTTGAAATTTCAATATTTTACAATTGTCCTCATTCTGACCCTTATATGCATTAGATAAAAATAAAGCAGAAGGAACCATTGTAGTATTCTTAAATGTTTACCTAATTTTTTTAATTCAACGCCGACATGAAACTACTTTCCCTCTGTCGTTACCAACTTTACTGGGCTCATGCCAGGCAACGTACCCGTTAAAAAGTACGTAGGTAGGGCCAATTGTTACGAGGTGTGGTCAGGCCCTTAGCTGAGCGGCCTGCCTGATCACATCTTTACTTATTTATCCAGGATACGGGCCGTGATCGCTGAAATTAGTTATGAAATAGCAAACCATAGAAACCCTCTCCATCGGCCAGCAAACGGGGACAACGCAGGCGATATAGGACAGTGTAGTACGTGGGCGGTGTCTTTTGTCGCCGGGCCATTGGAACGAGAAGACCACTGAAGATGGGCGTGTCCGGCCGTCGACTTGCAACATCTCAATCAGCCTCCGGAATCATGAACAAGGTGGGGATTCTCCAACTAGGATTTAATAAGAATGTGGCTGGTTAAATCTTTATAAAATACAATCATTTAATTTTTTCAGCATATTTTTATAGCTCGCCCCGTTCATATTCCATCATATTTATTTTGAAATAACGTTCTACAACCTTAATGTTAAATAAACCTCTTTTGTATTGTGCTCATTACATAACTCTTATCAATAACTTGTTACACCCCTATATCCCCGTTAAGGATACATATCAATCAAATATTAAAATCATAACACAAAGACATTTTTCAAATGTTGATTTCAAAAAACCGTTAACAGCCGGAAATGAGCAAGCAGCAGTATACATTTCAGCCGATCGCCCCC
>NQII01000693.1:430232-501282 GCA_002778355.1 Clitarchus hookeri
GTCCCCATCTAAGTGCTTACACGTTCCTGCTCATTGCGCGACCATGCCCCAATATACCCCTCAATTTCCCCTCTACAACTGCGTAACCTCTTTTCCACCAACATCTACTTCATTCCGCCCCATCCGCCAACGGCGCATTTGAATACATTTTCTTTATTCATTCCCGCCTCTTTTCCGCCGTTTCTTCTCGCCGTAAAACGAATAAAATTTTCTCCGCTGCACCCTTCCTCTTCTTCAGATAACCGTGCCTCGACGCGGGGGGGAAAAGGTTTGGATTATTTATACTGTAATTTTCAGCCCCGTCGGTTCTTCAACGGGGAGTTTCCGTGAAAAACCATGGGGTTTACGTTTATTTCTTATATCTGAGAGATAGAGAGAGAGAGACAGATAGATAGAGTGGCGGCAAATATGACGTTGTAATGATTCCACCCGAGTTTCCGATGAGTGTGTAAACGGGTATGAAAAAATCATTCGTTTCGTCACTTGAAGAGGGAAAATATTTCGTAGAAATATATTGTTACGACGCTACGCTAACAAACGTCCAGATAACTTTAAAAAATGTTAAATTGGAAAGTCAGTATGCATGCGCCATTAAGGTTCAGATATTGTGTAGTAAAATTCAAGTTTATTACGCCATGGTAGCTACATTTGTAGGTTCTCTGTAGTTTGATTGTAAAAATTGAAATTAAATTTTTATGTCTGACAGCGTTTAGTGATATATTTGTTATCGCTGTAGTGTACCGCAGTGAACTTCTTTAGTAATATTTTCAGTAATATGTTAACATAAAGTTATCACAGAGAGTATCATAATTGAATTAAAACTGTCATTAAGTGTTAACCATTTATAAATTTAACTTTTAAAAATCCTTGAAGTACAAATCATTCCATTTTATTTAGATAAAATGTTAAAATGTTGGCTAACCGCTCGATGTATATGCTATTCTTAATTCAAAAAACTATTTATATTTTTTAATATATATAAATGTCTTAGTATCTGTTTAATATTTTCATATTTTTATATGTAATTTTATACGCCCGAAAAGCTTGTTTCATTNCTATGTAATTTTATACGCCCGAAAAGCTTGTTTCATTTTTTAAATGTTTTTTTTTTATATTAAATATTGTTTCAAGAACGTACTTTATAATAACGCGTATTTCACGCGTAAATATATTGCACGAAATCATTATTAACATCTGTAAAGTTAATTAAAAAAAAACTGTATCTCAAATTTAAAAAAAACTTTATATATATTTTTATTAGGTTGTTATTATAACTGATATAGCTNAAAAAAAACTGTATCTCAAATTTAAAAAAAACTTTATATATATTTTTATTAGGTTGTTATTATAACTGATATAGCTTTGTTTGAAAAGTAATACAACCCAATATAAATAACTCGTCATTACCTGCCGGAATGCATATTTGACCTGAAATTAAACGAAGCAAACTATCTCGGAGAACGCAAGACGTGACTGGAACTTGAATTTTTCCTCGTTCAACCACTGCAAATAATCGTCGTATTTGAGAGAAGAAAAAAAAATCGTCGGTGTAACACGGTTTGCATAACGGAAAGGAGTAAAACTATGCACCGTCATTGAACCTTGTAATACAGTGACCATAACTGAACAAAGAACTTGCAAGGGAATAAATCATATATCTCGAGTTTCAAACATTAGTGCGTAAAGTCAGTGTTTCTTACTCGTTTCTTGTTTCCGAATACTCCCGTAACGGATCCTTTGGCTGTGTTACCCCTTAAAAAAAACCATAATAATGGATGCCGCCATCTTACGTTAACAAGTTCCCAAAGGAACCCGCGCTGGCCTCACCAAACCTCCCCTCCTGGTGGCTTATACCTATTAAAAGGTTATACCAGAAGCACTTCTTTCTACTATACGTCAATTTCCCACAAACAAAAAGCAAAATCGGCTCTTTTGTATCGCAGGGTAACACCGGGAACTTGTGTTTTTTGAAATCCGCCATGCTGGCCGAACAGAATCTAATTGGAAAACCTAGTGATTTTAATCATGCATACCTAACGCGTACTGCGCGAGTCCTTCTGTCACAGGAAATTAAGGATGGCGGCACACCCTTAGCACAAACATGGTCCAGTGCCATCTTACGTTAGCGTCCAAATTCTCGTAAGAAACACTGCTGCACCCCTGGATGCATTCACTGCCTAGGAGTGGTACACTCATGTCCCCTGAAGAGGCCATCGCATCCTTTGACTCTGCAAAGAGGTCCTCACTTCCCCTTCATTTTTTTGTGTCTTTTAATAATTTTTGATATTTTAATGAGTTTAACGCTGGAATATAAGCACATACACGCAATCTAGAGATAATTATAATATTACAAGCACTCAAAACTTACAAACGCACACACACATTCAATACACACATCCAGAATGTTTTGAAACTCAGCGCCCAAATCCCAGATATAGTTTTTTTGGACCAATAGTAAAAAAAAAAACCCCTCATCAACAGTTACATCCGGAAACGTATTTTTTATATCAAATGATTGTGTTCAAAGTGGCTGGGTACAACATCTGCAGAAGAAGGTGGTGCGATAATGCAACTTGTGCTACACGCATGATCGCGCTGCCTTGTTCTCCAGGCGTTCTAGGCCGCAGCATTGAACACGATAAAATGATATAAAAGTTTCCGGATATAAGCCCATAGGTCGTTTGAATTACTATTGGTCCAAAGAAACAATGTCCGGAGTTTGGTTACTGAGTTTCTGGAGAACCTGTATATAATATCTACAGACTGTTACCGAACTACAGGTACAAACGCTGTGAGGCGATTTTCTATGCAAAATGAGATAGAAAGCATTATGCGACCTATTTCTTAAACAAAAATGTAATTACGACCCATGTCTTACAGTAATTCGTAAGACATGAGGCGGGAGGGTAGGGGCTTGAAAATCTAAATTTCAAATAGTTTTAATTCAAAATAATAAAACCTACCTGAGATTAAAGAACAGTTGCAACACGCTACGTAAACGAAAATTATCTTGTCTCACTTGCTGACGTGAACACGAGTGCCTACTTGGCAATTTAATCCGGCCACTCAGGACACAGTTACTGCAAAAAAAAAATAACTTTACCTTTTTTCCGGGAAAATATTGTTGTAAATATTGTAATTGTTATATGTCGTCAATTGCACTTCAAAATACTATAACTTCATTCGATATTTATGTTTGCATGGGTTCTTCCTTTGCACGTAGGTGCGGCTCACGAGCCAATCGTGGGGCCGCGGTGGTGTCGTGGTCAGACTACTCGCCTCCTATTAAGGCGGTTTGTCGCCCCCGGATATTCCTTGTGGGACTCGTGCCGGACGATGACGCTGGTCGCCGGGTTTTCTCGGGAGTCTCTTTCTTGTTGCGTTCATATACGGTTTCAAGTCCCTCGTGTCTGGGCGTAATGCCGATCAACGCTGATCAGCATTCCTACTAATCCACGTTTCCCACGTAGGGAAAATTAAGGCCGCCCAGCGTCATTATATGGCGCCATGCTAAAGCTCACGATCCTGTACGCACTCTAGCGGAGGTCATTTGTTCGCTGGCTGCTGCCACAATCGCAACTCATTCTCCTGTTTGATGCAGGCACCGCACTGGAGAAACGCTTTCAACATACGGCGAAACTACGTCAGCGAGGTTGTGAACTGCAACAGGCCAGATGCGAAATATGTAACTCGTATGCAGGGCCCACCTGTTCTCCGTGAAAAGATTCACACAGAGGCTAGACTTCAAAAATTATACGTGCACATTTGCAGCCTTCCTTTGGCCGTCGGCCACTTGACTCTGTGTGAAGAGTGTCGAATGATCGATTCACGAAAGAGGTTCTGAACTAAAGTGTTTTGGAACACAACTTGTCCTGAAATACAGGTGTGAGTGGAGAGCTGAAAATTTGAATGGCCATCGCACTTAGTTTCGCTATTTGTTTTTTTNGTCCTGAAATACAGGTGTGAGTGGAGAGCTGAAAATTTGAATGGCCATCGCACTTAGTTTCGCTATTTGTTTTTTCGCCTGTCCGCAGAGAGCTCATCAAATGTTTCCGACGAACGGCTATTAAGTATAATGAATTCAAGGTTACNTTTTTTCGCCTGTCCGCAGAGAGCTCATCAAATGTTTCCGACGAACGGCTATTAAGTATAATGAATTCAAGGTTACAAGCACCTTCACGTTCGCCTACAACTTTGTCGAACCGAGGACTGACGGCAAAGGTGAGAGAGATTGCGGAGGTCGTGTGTGTGTGTGTGTGAGTCTGTAAGCGTGTGTGAGTGTTTGAGAGTGTGTGAGAGTGTGTGAGAGTGTGAGTGTGTGAGTGTGAGTGTGTGTGTGTGTGCTGTGGAGAGCGAGTTACCCGACGGATATATAAAAAGATATTTAAATAATAAAACCTAAATAAATGTATATATAAATTTACATATGAGTTTATCAAACTAATTCATGTATTTTATGGTCAAGGCTTTTTTTTTTACACCACGGTACTTTTTTCGGGATATATTTTTTGCAGTATGCCCCTAGGTTACCATATCAAACAAATCAATTGAAAACATATTTGTTATGAAATATTAAAAGTCGGGAAGTATACATAAATGATTGCCCCGCAGGGAATATGGCAATCCCTTTTAATGCGTCAAGCCAGTGAAGAAACTTCAGTTTACAATTGTTTAAAAGTCCTCCACAGAGAGCGTTTCGAGTAAATTGAGTCACGATGGTGCATGTGAAAATAACATATATTTTTAAGACACCTTTATCTCTACTGTATTTTAAAGAAAAATGAGAGGATCTCTAAACACAGGCGATGGCTCCGGAAAATTAAATCCTTTCTTTTTTGTTTTAAATTTTCACATTAATTTGTCGAATAGTTAAGTGTAACAAGTTACTTGTCTAGTAATTATACAGATTTCAGAGTTATATCATTTAAGTTTTTTACAAGCTGGAAAACAGTTACGTGTTTCACCTGGAGGCTATTTCGATCTGTGCATAACCTGTACTGTGTAATTAAAATCTGTGTACAAAAGAGCGGCTTTCTTTTCGTTTAGAGTGTACGACGTCCTTATTGAAATAATTTCGAAGGAATATTTGCAGGTAATAAAGAGGCGAAATTGTCGAGTTTGGAACGTCGCTTATTTTTATCTCTCAATTTGTTGTTTTGGAAACATCCACATAGATGTCCACGTACGAGAAAACTGTCTGCATGGATGAACAAGATTTAGTGCGGGTAAAAAAAAGGCCCTGCTCAAAATTAAACAGCCAATTAAAATCTCGCGCTTCTCCTCCGTGAAAATCGCACGTCGATTCACACATGCCTTCGCACGAACGGTCCGAATGTGAGCAATAAACTAGAAGCACCGCAAACACAGCGCTGGAACGCAGCAGCCGATAAAATGTGGATCTGCGACTGCATATTTTCCTCCATTTTTCATTCCACCTTTCTGTCGACTCCGCATTCTTTCAAGTTCTGCGATGAAAGCGACCACGACGCGTATCGAATCGGCAGATCACATATACGTTTATTTATCGTAAAAGACTTTAACACCACTACAGTCCGTTTACCGTAAACTGACCACCTTTGAAAGCCATGCTCAAAACTTATTTTATACACATTGTGTATTCTTCCACCAGACTTAAAAATTAACATTGCAGTGGGCACGCTTACTTTATTCATTCACGTTAAAGTAACACTCACAATGCGGGGTTGTCAACGAGGTCCTGAGGCATCATGGCCCATTCTCTTATAACTAATATCGTAGCTGCAAAGTCGTTGCTGGCGGCTGACGACGCAGGTGTCTCCAGACAACATCCCCGAACGGGTTAGATTGCATCTAGTTCCGGGGAACGTGTAGGCCAAACGGTGCCCTTCGATGGCGTAGGGAATAATGCATGTTCCCCTCACTCTCTTGTACTGTAGACGTCCGGAATCGCTAGCGAGACTAATTCGGCTCCCATGTGTAAAGAAAACTCGACCCTATTGCTGATCTCTCGAGTACTTGTGTTCCCAGCACCGCAGCAAACCTGGACACCGATGGGCAGATGTCGACCTCACGCACCGCCGTACTGATCACCGAGTGTACGAACCACCTTATCGCAGACTCCTGGTCACGGCAAAACGCAATGTCGGATGTCCAGTAGTGCGTTGCATGTCTCTTTCTATTTCCCCCGCTGTCTGCCGTCTATCTCTCATCGCCTGTACGGCAGTACACAGTTGCCGTGGTTGATCGTGGATGACAACTACCAAACCTTCGCACGACTGTATAAGAATGCCATCCAAGTTTGCAACACGATGCCGTGTGCGATCGAGAACTCATCAGCCACTTTCTTCCATCGACTTTCTTCCATCTTCCCAGTGGACCGACCTCGGGTTTGTTGTCTACGGTCTCTCTCACGGCCTTTTTCATATATAAGAAAGAAAAAAGACGTCTAAACCGATGTACTCTATGGAAAAGCTTCCACTGCAATACGGAGCATACTGCACTCGTGCTTTATACCCTTCTCACATGTCCACTTACTTCACACTGCGTATATGAGCACGCTCTATCATACCGGAGACTCTAGGCTACCTCCTGATACTTTATCTCGGTCGGTCCTGCAAGTTCATTCCGCAGTTATGTTAAACTTTCCCACTTCGTCCTTAATTTTTGCACACCAGCGTAAGATGCCTAGCAATGTGATTGGAACAGGCACAGGATGAACATCATACCCACCTTTAGCTGATTTAACTGGGCGCAGAAAGATATCAGTAGACCCGGCAATTTTTTCATCACATACGGCTGAGATTTCTTCAATTTAAGCGCAGTTAATTTCATCTCAACAGTCCAGTCGCCACAGTGGATCCGAGTANATACGGCTGAGATTTCTTCAATTTAAGCGCAGTTAATTTCATCTCAACAGTCCAGTCGCCACAGTGGATCCGAGTGAAATTGTTTTCATGGCATATTTTTTTTTCGTTTAAAGTCCCTGTGTTTTGAAATAAGTACATGTTACATGTACCGCAGAGTTTACTAAATCCAGATTCTCTCGGGGGAAAAAAAAATTCGCATTAAACTAACTCGGCGGCATCAGATACGAGTTACAGGCTGTGATCTACCATGATGAAACGTAGAAGACAGGAGGGGAGTACATAGGTACTTTTTTCTTGTGCCTTATCGCATTTTTTTTTACGGCGGTGTTGAAACATTAAACATGACCAATTGTATTCCTCGAGCGTTATTTCATCAGCAAGGAAAAGGAAATTTTTTCCCTAGAGAAAATTTTTTTTTCCTGCTCGTAGTAACGCGAATTTGTTTTTATTTTTACTGGTCCTCCAGTCATACTAGAGATTTTATAGACCTGCGTCTTTTCTTTTCTCCCTCGGCATCTTTTCTTCCCACCCTACCTTATCCCACCCTCCCCCTGACCCCAGTCATGTTGCCTTCTTTCTTATGCTCCTTCCACGTTGCAAGGTAACGCGCCTAAGTAACAACTGTGATGCTATCGGAACTCTGGCTTGCGCACGGGAATGTGGAAAATGTTCTCTCCATAATTTATTTCATAGCCTGCAGCTGCACTGCGTGGTACATTGTACGGGATGAACGGAACAATCTGTAGCCAGATAAGCCGGCTGCTTCGAAAAAAAAATAAAAAATTCCTGAGGTGACGTTTTCCCAAAATTACTTCAAGATATATATATATATATATATATATATATATATATAATATCGTGTGTGGAATACTCGTACTTTTAAACATTCGTGGGCAATGTTGGATGAATAAACACGTTCTCTTTAATAACATAGAATGGTAAACGAAAAAAAAAAAATGTTAAGTTTAACGTACTGTGAAGCATCAACTTTTGAAACTCTCGTAGAATTTCGTAATTTAGACAGTTGTTGTTCGGTGTTCATTCGGGCTTGCTGCCTCTTCGAAACGGCGATGTTAGTTCCATTCCGGGCCTTGGTCTTCGCGCAGGCCGAGTCGTCGTGCTTCTGTATAGCATGTAAAAATTTTTGTAAAGTAATCTGAGTGGATAATTGTTTTCAACGGGTTACGTAAACGAAAGAATTTCCCGTGTCTCTGGCTGCAGATACCCCGTGAGTCTCTCAGAGCCCGGTTACTGCAACTAATAACTTTCATGACTTTGCTTGCGTAATACTCTCTATAGTCCAACGGCGGTTTCTTAACGTTTTTCGAATCAGACCTTGAAAAATCACCCCATTGATGACGTGTTTGGTAATTTTCACAATATGCCATGTATCACAAGCGTTTTAATACCTCTGTTAACATGGAGGTATCTTATTTTTCATTAAATTGAAGTTTTACCGGTGTTCTATCTAGAAATTATAATAATTCATTAAAAAAATTAATATTAAGTAAAACATTGAGAAAACATGTGTGTTGGTAGCGCCTAGTGAGAAATAGTTCTCAAGCAAAATATCATTACAACTGAGTGAGCACGAATTCGGNACATTGAGAAAACATGTGTGTTGGTAGCGCCTAGTGAGAAATAGTTCTCAAGCAAAATATCATTACAACTGAGTGAATTCAGTGCGTTGTCCTCTGGTGTAATTTTCTGGACTTCGTTAAGCTTAGTTTGCACGAGGCGGAGGAATATCCTGGAATTATAACTTTAGCAGGGCTTCAGAAAAGTGCAAAGTAACCGTGAATGAATTTACGGCATGAATCGGTGATAATTCCACTGCTGAAATCAGTTAACAGTTCCTGGCTTATTCGACGGTCACTTCAATCATTTTAACTGCAGAAATAGTGAAAAAAATGTAAGTTTTCCTTCTCTTATTGATTCAGTGACATTTTCCACTGATTCATCAACCATTTCATTTGCTGTTTCTCCATATTTTGCTTTTTGACCGATAGCTCAGTTAAACATGGAAAATAAAATTAACTAACAACCATGAAACAATAAAACTAATAAAATATGATTTTTTTAAATGTGGGTTTCGTCTTTTAGAATACCATTTTACCAGGCAACATGGACATCGGTCTTTCATTTCGATTTCCGTAATAACTACAGATCTCAGTTTAGAGGTTCAAACTGCATGAAATTAAGTGAACCGAGTGCATCCGTACGTAATATTTGTATTAACATTCCTAATGTTACAAATTTAACTAAAAATAATAATAAAAATTTCTTAACATTTATTGTTAAGTTTTTCCGATGAAGTCTGTAATATTCATATTTTCCTCTTAATTCTCAACGTCGGCTTGGAAACTCAATTGGCAAGGTGCTGTGCTGGAAGCAGGAAAATGTGGTTATATTCATAGCCAAAGTAATTAGTTTACCTTTCTTAAATTACGTTAAATTGCACGACATAAACGGTGACCATCGAAAATACGTTTAATCCTCGTAATTTTTTTTCGCAAATTCAATGAAAATAATATTTGATTTGACGCATGCAGTTAGCTGTGTCACTTATTTAAACAGTGAATATTTTGCATTGAATTCCACGGATTCTAAGTGGAACAAGTTCATATGATTTTAATAATTACATTTGGCTTGTGATTAAGTGGGTTTACCCTGATTCGAATTAAGAGATCATGGGTATAGAGTTATGAAGTACAAATAACAATGAATTATTTTTCTTATAAACCTCCAACGATAATAATTTTATGTGCGGTATATGTAGAGATCGGAAAAAATCGCGAGTTCAGTGACCTGCCGGTTAGACTCTACAGTCTTATGTACAAATATGCCGACATCAACTGCGCATTGGTTGGTTGCTGTCACAGTGGAAGGCGACGATTGGACCAGCATTCTCCAGGAAGTGTCAAATACGGCGTGGGTCAATGGATTAAGATATATAAACGCATGAGTTTTGAATTCTAGCTTGTGCTAAAATGAATTCGCGATTTCTTCAGGTCTCTAGGTATATGTTATTGTAGACTGTTCACAGCAAACAGAGAACTTTTGAAAACCCTCCTTTAGATTTACTTATAGTTACACGGTGTATTGTTATACCCTATGTAACATTGGAATTGCCATGGGNGTTATACCCTATGTAACATTGGCATTGCCATGGGCCTGATAACGCCATGCTTGCGTCGGCCAAACAAAACTGTAAAATTATTAGCAAAGTAAGTATTTAACAGGTTTTATAATTATCACTTTTCTGTGAATTTAAAACAAAAAAATTAAATTCATAATTTTTGTATTTGCGAATGTTTAACTTTCATTTTTAATTCAACGTTAACGCTCCCGCCTTCTAACCGCTTGAACTGCGTTGCAGTGTGTTAGAAATACACGTTTTTCAACGAAACTATTAAACGTGAGTCCAATGTTTTGATCTACGAAAAGAACACACACTTCAGACGAGGGTTGTTGTGTGCTTTCAAGACGTCACGCACTTCAGAAACACAATTTCATAGCGCTCAAAAAATGCTAAAAACTGCTTTCTTAAAACGCTGTATCTCAGAATATACGCAGGCAGATACGTACAAAACTAATAAAGGGCTCTGCATCGAACCTTCCTGGCAGACTTCCCATCAATAAAATAATGGAGTCACCGCTGAAAGTCCCATAGGTGCACGCAGTGCGACGAGAACACTGCACGGCAGTTCATAGCTTTGCGCTTAGAAGCGATGGCGCACTTGACGCGCGTGGCAGCGTCGCCCTTATTGCTCCCGCGCTTCTCGGTCTCAAACGCGAAAAAAAAAGCTCTACGTGCGCGGGAACTACTTTCCCTCCGTCGTTACCAACTTTACAGGTAGGATAAAAGTCAGTGTGCCCGTTGAAACGTATGCAGGTAGGGGCCGTGACATATTTCCAAAAAAAAAAAATCATGTTTATTTCAGAAGTGTTTAATATGCCGCCAACAATCTATAGTTTATTTAACACTTAGAGTGCAGGGGACATACGTACCAACAATTAAGATAAGCTAGAAGTGAGTCAACTGTACTCACGACTGCATCACCGTCAGTTCTGTTGGTCTCCGNTACCAACAATTAAGATAAGCTAGAAGTGAGTCAACTGTACTCACGACTGCATCACCGTCAGTTCTGTTGGTCTCCGCATTACCATGCACGACCGTTAAACTGGTTCACACAACACCATACGCTCTTAACCTACTGTACAACGTTCATTACTTACCGGCTCTCTGCCGATATAACGCCGAGTTACACGTATCCCAATGAAATGTTCTTTCATACGAGCAATCGTTTACAATCCATCCTGCTGCACTTTGAGTGTTACTGACGTAATACCGCGTTGCGGAGAACCTTAATAAAAACTGCTGGCGAAGTAATATTTCTTCGCCCGTGCCTTCAAAAGAATGCGGACGTGGTGATGTTACAGGAAATTTCATACAACTCACCCTTAAATATTTCGTGGGCATCACTCAAAGTGATAACTAGTTCATTTATTTCCTCCTTGTCTATGTAAAGAGCCAGTTACTATTACAGAAGCAATCTGATCATACCTGAGACTTTGGTGGTATGCATAATCTACTGTTTTTATTTTTCATTAAGTAGGCAGAGAGGAGAAATTTCGCATGCCCATTTAAAAACAATGCAGAGTTTAAATACATGCATGCGCATCTGAGTTAGTTTTGCAGTGCAGTAGTGGGGCGGAGAACTTTGGGCGGCTCTTAACATTGAGATCTTGAGAGCTGATAAGGGTGAAGTGAGGTGAGTATGGAGCAGCGCCGGAATGCAAGGGTGGCTGAAACGGGGGATCCCCGAGAAAACCCGCCGACCAGCGGCATCGTCCAGCAAGACTCCCACGTGTGAAAATCCGCGAGGGACTTAGCCTGAAATCTAACCCGGTTCACCTACGTGGGAGGCGAGTAATCTAACCATTACACCACCGTGGCTCCCGATTCACGTTCAAGAAGACCTGGACGCGGCCATCCGGATCCAGATGCTCTATGGTTTCCCAAAATCACTCCAGGTGAACGTTATGATGGTTCCTCCGTGCAGGCCATGGCCGATTCACTCCCCGTTCCTGTTTGTCTGAGTAACTCTCTCCGTCTCTGATGACCTCGCTTTAGATGAGACGTTATGCCCAACATGCCTACTTTACATACCTTCCGCATATTACCCGGCCATTCAGAAATTTGGCAAGTGCAGCTGCCAACCTGCGTGATTCAGGTGCAAACTTTTTAACAGGTGCAGCAAACATTTAAACAAACATTCCTTGAGTGTTTTGAAATCTTCAGTTCGCCGAGAAAGTTTTTGGTGAAACATCACACCGCCTCCATTTATGTATATCCGGCACCGGTCGCTAACTCTGTTGAGTTTCCTTGCCAGTTATCTGGTTTCCGAGTGTGTTTGGCTGTAAGGTAATTGGACCGATTCCTGGCACCTGGCCATAGATGAGAAACACGCTCTTCTTTACAGATACGTGAACTCGGCATCGCTGTGTCTTCTGACTTCTTTTTACATCTTGGTAGCCTGCAGTCAATTTCTAGTTTTCCCGTGACGGATCTTATTTCTGACTTCTAAATATCAACACATGTTACCATTCCCATGACCGCGTGATTTTTTTGCAGCTCGACCGGCAACTGGTTTTCTCACTGCAGTATTTTTTTTTGCCGGGAAATATCTTCACTGTAGATAAACTCCAGGGACAACAGGATTTTTTTTATGAGCTAGCCGGCGGATAACTTTAAAAGAGTATAGCAATTTGTACAGAATGACTTTAAACCTAACTTAAAAGCAATTTTATTATATTATACTTGTAATCACGTTGTGTATTGTTCCGCCTTATGTAAAATTAACACTGCCAAGGACATCGTCACTTTATTCATGTGTCGGTCAAGTGAAACTATAAAATTATTATAATAGTAAATTTTTTACAAATTTGCTAATTCTTAGATGCAGTAAAAAAACTAGGGAGCGAAAGATTTAAATTAGCACAGATGTTCACCTAACATTTTAAATTCGAAACGAAGTCATTGAACTACTTTCCATCCATCGTTACCAACATTACTGGGCGTATGTCGCTCGGTGGGTCCGTTAAAATATGTGCAAGTAGGAGCAGTGACTTTTTTCTAAGGTTGATTTCAAAAGTGCACATTTTATCGTGAACAGCCCTTTACACTTTGCACTCTGTTCACCTCTGGGAATAACCAGGTCAACGAAACAGCAGCAAATTTTTACCGTCCTTAAAGTGCCAGTAAAAATATTCACGTTAAAATTGATAAATTTTAAACAAATTCGCTCAACTGAAAACTTGCAGTTTATACGGTCGAAATATCTTCCTGGGAGCGTGCAGCCGGATCTAAATCACGTATCCGCACTGCAACTTTCGCGGGCACACTAGTAATAAATAACTGAGTTATGGATCTGGAGCGAGCGTGTACATATTTTGCGCCATTATTTACGACAGACGTAAATTTTTCCCGCTGTCAGTTCCGCACAATGCGAATGAAGGGCGCTGACGAAGGAGGAAGAGAAAAGAAAAGAGAAGGCAATAATTTTTATTTATAATTTGTACTTTTTTTTCCCCCCCGCGAGCACGTCAACGGTTCATTGTGCTGGCAAAAATGGTAGCCACCCACCGGGCAACGTTAGGCGTGAAATGAAGAGATATTATGCGAGAGTCGGATTTACAAGGAAACAGACATCATGCATTCGAATAATGGGTGTGTTTGTAAAAAAAAACGTTTTAACACGAGTTGCGTTAAGCAGATCTATTTATATTCTTAAGTAACAATTTAGATGTTGAAATTTATCATCGTTGTTATTAATGGTGTAGTAATTTTATGTGCCTAGGGACTAATGTTTAGAGCACTGCAAGATTCACGTTGTTTGTTAACTTGCTGTGCTTCACTGCCGTATAACTAGGGGCAGTGGTATTTCGCGAAAAGATTTCGAGACACAGCACTGTAGGGTCGTCCAGCTTCTTTGATTGTCTAAAAAAATGTTCTGGCCCGTGTTAACCGTTTGCGCTCGAGTCACGAAGGTTAAGTGTCGGAGTTGCTTAGTCCTGAGTGGCTTGGTCAAAGGCGGACACGGCACCAGCAGCCAATGAAGGTATAACAACAGCTGAGGTGAGTATATAGTATTGAAGTCTACCGTGGGCTTCAATTTTTTCGCGAAAAGTCTCGAAAAGTCACTGGCTCTTCGTATAACTAATCGAGTGGAAGTCGTGATTTCATTGGGTACTGGCAACTATGTGGTATCGTTTACCTGCGTTACAGCTTCACTGGTCATTGGTTATTCAATTATTCAGCCATTGCCATTGGCCGAAAGCGTACTTGGGACGAGCCACAAAAGTTGCTCTCCAATGGCAGAAGTCGAAAGCTCGTGCAGCGTCTAGAAGTTTAGTCTGCAGCCAAAAAATAACGCGAATTTGGTATGTCCTTAATGATGTTACTTATTCTATCTATGTGGGATTCACGTTCAACTCTTAAGTGTCACGGGAAGAAAATGCACGGACACGGAAATTATAAACAAAGCATAAACCATTTCTAAGAACTTCTTTTGTTTTTTCTACTGACATCCAAAGCATAGTAGATAAGACTCCTTCAAGCAAAACTGTTCAAATCCTTCGTAAGTAGAGACAGCTGATTTTTGCAGCGGAAAATATGTTCCACCCAGGCTAAGATTCGGTATCTTAAATACACACACACACATGCTGTTTTTGTATGCCAATGGGTCGAAGGAACTCATGAGGAGACATCGTAGTTCACTGAGAAAAAAAAATGTTGTTGAATAAAACTAAGTTTAATTGGCGCAACCAAATTAATTGTACGTATAAGGACTTTTAAATATTTTGTTGCTGNCACATGCTGTTTTTGTATGCCAATGGGTCGAAGGAACTCATGAGGAGACATCGTAGTTCACTGAGAAAAAAAGATTTTGTTGAATAAAACTAAGTTTAATTGGCGCAACCAAATTAATTGTACGTATAAGGACTTTTAAATATTTTGTTGCTGAAACAAAATATTTCGTTATTCATGTCTGATTACCACATACTCGTAAGATTTTCTAAGTTTAACTAAAAAATTTGAATAGCTCTACGCATATTAAACAGTTTCAGTTACCCCAAATAAAAAAAATTTAATTACGACCGAGGTCCGAACACAGTTATTCTGCTCTGTTATTCTACTAATTTGGGACCTCGATTGACGCGACGACTGTCATAGAGTTAATGTTTTTATATAAGTAATCTTATAATTGATGGAATGTAAGAAAATAATTATTCTAAAGTTTCTCAGATTTACTTGTTTTTTTTTTTTCGTGTTGAACTTGTTTCATTGGGAATTTTTTAGATGAGTGAACAAGATATTTTTAAGTAAATCTAATTGGTGCATGCAACTATCAATATATTTTTNAAGATTTTCTAAGTTTAACTAAAAAATTTGAATAGCTCTACGCATATTAAACAGTTTCAGTTACCCCAAATAAAAAAAATTTAATTACGACCGAGGTCCGAACCCAGTTATTCTGCTCTGTTATTCTACTAATTTGCGACCTCGATTGACGCGACGACTGTCATAGAGTTAATGTTTTTATATAAGTAATCTTATAATTGATGGAATGTAAGAAAATAATTATTCTAAAGTTTCTCAGATTTACTTGTTTTTTTTTTTCGTGTTGAACTTGTTTCAGTGGGAATTTTTTAGATGAGTGAACAAGATATTTTTAAGTAAATCTAATTGGTGCATGCAACTATCAATATATTTTTNTGGGAATTTTTTAGATGAGTGAACAAGATATTTTTAAGTAAATCTAATTGGTGCATGCAACTATCAATATATTTTTCAGTGTACCTGACTAGGCCAATCGGAACTACGCCACTACAGTATTGAGTGCCTGTGATTCGTGGGCAAGGCACCTAAGACGCGTAGCAACAAAAACCATCAAATCACGAAAGTCGAGCGGAGAGATTTGGGCAGTTCTTAACATCAGGGTGAAGCGAGGTGAGTATGGAGCAGCGCCGGAATGCAAGCGCGGGGGAAACGGAAGATACACGAGGACACCAGCTGAACAACGGCACCGTCCGGCACGATTCCCACTTGCGAATATCCGGGAGTGACCCGGCCGGGGATTGAACCCGGTTAGCCTTGGTGGGAGGCGAGCAGTCTAACCACTCAGCTACCGCGGCTCCACCGAGCGAGGCGATAAAGAGATTTGTGACACGTGTTTTTGGTCGTATGTTGACGCATGGCAGAAAATCTTGGACTGTAAAAAGAATGAAGAATCATTTTTACTCATTCTTTAAATTCCCTTGTAGAGAAGAATTGTTATGGTTAAGTGTATTGGCAAAATGAGAATTAAAATTTAACCTACCAAAATATGAGGTACAGATTAAAAAAACTGCTGGGTAGAAGATGATTTACCCAGAAATGGCCACAGCAGAAAATTGTAGGAGAAAAGGTAGAATGCAAGAAAGAAACGAAAGATGAGATTTTCGAATGCCTAGTTGTTTAAAAAACTTAATTTTTTGCAGAGGTCCAAAGAAAATGAAAAGAGTGGCCCAGTATATACCTGTCTTAAAACGATTATACTAAAGAAAAATTCCTATCATTACCGTTATTTCTACTTATTTTCTGACAATTCTGCTGTAATTTTGTATCTGCTCACAATCTATTTCACTTACTTTTCAGTCAGTATCAGCTCATTAAATAAATTAAGAGAAATTAAAATTATTGCGGATTCAGGTTTACATGTAATATTGCCTCACAGTAGGAAGGAAGTGAAATCCGCGTGTCCCAAAATCAGACTGATTTATTTGCCAATAAAACTATGAAAACGTCTGTGCAAGTAAACTCTGCAATGCTCGTACACTCCATCTGGCCGACTTCTAATGCAATTAAAATATACTGAATTAATTCGAAATATTTTCGTAAATAATAACGTGGGTGTGTTGAAGAACCAAACGTCATCAAATGTCTTTGCCACTTTTATACCACGTTAATTTTCACTGTTATATAAGCGTTGGGTGAGTCGATGTTGTACACGAGCGCACAAGATGAAAAACCAGTCTTATAGTCCATTCACGGTTAGTTCCAACATTTCTGGAACCTTGCTGAAGTTCTACTTTCCGGGTATTCCTCCGCCCAATACTAACAAGACTTTACTTATGTCCAGAAAGTTGCACCAAAACGCACCACGCACCATACTCGTACGCACTCTGTTTAATAATATTTTTCATGCGTACTATTTATTACCAGGCACTACCAACAAACACACTCATTTTCTCCCTGTTTTATTCGTATTAATTATAAATGAAACAGTTTCATTTATAGACAAAATATTATTAAAAGTTAAATCTACCAAAAATAAAATACTTTTGTGTTAACAGGTGTATAAAACGCTTGTGATACATGACATATTTAGGAAACAATCACGTCATACAAAACGAGATTTTTCAAAGAGAAAGAAAATAAAAACTGAAAAAGAACTTTCCTACATGACACACATTAATGTTGGTAAGGAAATGCTTAGACATACTAGCTGAGTGGTGAATTCAGAAATTTTGTTACATATTTTGGATAATGACACGTCAAATATTTCGAGAGAAGAGAAATTCATGCAAACAGTTTTTCAAAGTCGTAAATTGTAAACTGCAATATGTTTTGGTTTTATTGCATAATGTTTAAGATATTTAAAGCTTTGTTATTATAACGAGATCATATTTGATAGTATTCTTTAATTGATCCAGTCATCTCTTAGGCACACCGTATTGTTTGGTTGTAAGACATAACTTTATCAAAGCAAACAACATTAAATTTATTAATTGTCACCAAATGAATACAAACATAATGTTGTAGTATATTGTACATTTGTTTTACTAAGCGTCCATTATTTTTACAGTTAAAGTCCTCACATCATTTTTAAGGTTACCATAAACAACTTAATCAGGAAGATATTTCTCCTACAGTGTCAGAAGCTACGAAAGCAATTTGTGTTATTACACAACTGTGGCAGTTAGCACTGAGGAAATATGCATTACCGTCAAGAGCCACCTCGAACACACGTTCGTTACGCAGTGTGATTTTGTGCACCCCTCACGTAACTGCCTCAGTCAGGNGTCAAGAGCCACCTCGAACACACGTTCGTTACGCAGTGTGATTTTGTGCACCCCTCACGTAACTGCCTCAGTCAGGAATTTTGACAGGATTCTTGATGGTGAATTTCAGGACGCGGAGACGTGCTTTGTGTTACCCTCGTGCGTGTACGAAAGCTACGAAAGCTCTTGTCCAGCTGCTAGGATGAAGCTCCTGTCCAACCGCCAGGATTTGTGGAAGGGTCGGGCGAGAATGAAGATACCTGTTTGCGTGGCCGTTCACTACTGACGTGATGCCCTTCATGCCCTGAGTGCACGAGGTGAGGTAAGCGTACGAGTTACTTACTGCAAGTCTCGAAGTTGTTCTTCGCAACGGTATCTCGGAGCGACAGCGAGATCTTAAGCATACGGCAATCCCGAACGTCAACTTCGTAATAATCCTGCTTAAGATTTATCCATCTTTTGTGGATTCCGACAAAGATATTCATCTGCTCTGAGTTACGCTTTTATCCAGCGTGTCACTGCTTTCCGCTGAAAATTACAGGAAGGTCGTTACTTAGACCGATCACGCAGGTAAGAGTAATTCAATCAAGCAACGTAGTTACTTGAATCATCGTTAGTCCCTTTACATACTATCCCGAGAGTACACTTTCAAGAATGACATGTTGCAGGAAAGGTAAAAGAATGGTCGCTGCTGTACAAGGACAAATATAGGCGGGGGCGTGCTATTGGGTGATTCTATTGGCTCCTGCTGGCACACCAACGTGTTGCAATTGGCTGCTGCTTGTAATGTAAACTAACAGAAACTCTTTTCTTAGGAAGCACTGTGTAAGCTAATAATAAGGAAATCGTTAGTACATCTCAGACTGAAAATCTACTTTGTTGGAATATCTGAAACGTAAAATGAACTTGTAAGTGAAGAGTTTGAAACAAATTGGTATTGAACACATTAATTGTATTATGGATAATTCTGGAATACCCGCTGCTCTAATTTATACAGTTTTTTTTATAGTTTGCAATTTGTATGAAAGTGGCAGCAAAACAAGTCCTGAGTCCTCGTAAGTACGGCCCAACACGTTTGCCAAAGACAAAAGATGAAGTAGACTGATTTTCGTCTTGCGTATGATAGCAACGCTGACTCGTCGATCGCCATCATAACTGGAAAAATCACGTAATAAAACAGTGACGTGTAGGTTTGTTTGCATTTCGATTTAATAAGGATCATAATTTTATATAAAACTATTTCGCGTAAATGGAACATTTTCTAGTTTCGTAGTTGCATTAGGCCTACAACTATGGTACATACTTTAGGTAAATTGTATAAAAGAATAAAAAAACACTGATTATTATAGGCATATACAGTGGTCTAATCTTAAACCGATTACAAGTTCTTTTGACACTGATGTTGGCAATAACACAGTCGTATGTTGGAACGTAGGTATTTCAGGATGCGCAGCTCTCGTGCGCACTCTTTTTTTTTATTTCCCGCCAAGGATTTGTGCAAACAGCAGGCCAGTGCTTAAATGGTAAAAAAAAAANTGCGCACTCTTTTTTTTTATTTCCCGCCAAGGATTTGTGCAAACAGCAGGCCAGTGCTTAAATGGTAAAAAAAAAATATTAACGAATTTCATAGATATTGTATTGGAATGACAATGGAAAAATAAAGGTATAAAACGAATTTNAAAAAAAAAATATTAACGAATTTCATAGATATTGTATTGGAATGACAATGGAAAAATAAAGGTATAAAACAAATTTGTTCCTACGTTATTTATTCTGTGGAGATCAAAACCACTACATACTTACTGGATGAGAGTCAAATGTCCTGTGATGTAGCCATCTTGACTCGAAAACAAAACCGAATGTATTGTGGCCGTTGACGTATGAACGAACAGGCAAAAACAACAATAGGTGAATCGGTTCATGTGAGCTAGTATAATATATTTTGGACGACATTTTTTAGCTCGGTATTTCTGCACATCTCCTTTTGGTATGTGGCTCTGCGAGAATCTGATTACGAACCGGAATGAATACCTCACTTTTTGTGTATGTGAAATGGATGATCTTAATTTAAATAAATCCCTTCAAGCTTTCAGACATTACGATGTAATTAAAAAAAACTTGACAGGCACGATACAACAAGTAGTTAAAATCTGAATAAAACTAACACAAGTAAATTTTGTATGTAACGTCTCACAATCACTGACAGATTTTGAAACTAACAGTCCCTCGTGACCTTTGAGCATTTTGAAATGAACCTTTGATAAATGCCACTGCATCTATCTGGATGTGTGAAATACAGCGTGCAAGTTAGTAATGATGGGAAGTAGTTACACGTCTGAACGGTGGATTAAAATAGTAAGGTAAAAAACATCTGTGAATATTGAAATTATTGGTTTAGCTTTCTGTATTTTCAATGCATACAAGCGTAAAAAATTAACACATTCGTAAAATATTTACTTTCGAAATAATTTGACAGTTCATAATTTATCGACGCGTGAATTAATTTATAAGGCTCACGGCAATGTTAATTTTACATGTGGTGGAAGAATACACAATGCGCATAGAAGTAGTTCTGAAGCAAATCGTTCAGAAGTGCTCACTTTACAGTGAAAAGACTATATAAAAAATAACCAGTCACATCTTAGAACAGTAGCACGGTTTGCGAATCACTTATTTACAAAATAAAAACATTAGTTACCGAGACTCGCAGTGTACAGTGACTGCCAAAAGTTACCTTCATTTAGGTTATTTACATCAATTGTACACAGTTGTAGACGTAGAACACATGAAGTTTAGTTTTGGCTATTACTCTACTCTGTGAGGCTCAGTGACTAATGTTCTTCTGTGTAAATAAGTGATTCTTAAACCATCTTACAGCTCTAGGTTATGAATGACCTTGGTTTTTATATACGATACACAAAGCGTGTACCTCATTGGCCGCGATAACTAACAAGTGGTGTAACAGCTTAAAGTACAATATTTATAATTTGCAAAGCTCGAACTCATAAATTAAATCAAGTCGGAAACTGTTAAAGAAGCAAAATTACTCGAGAGAAAAATATTTCGATCAAGATAATTCTCTGTAAAAACCTGTGGTAAAAAAAAATAATAATTCGGATGTAATTATCAACTCTTGTGTTTGAAGAAATTAATTTCAATGTTACAGTGACTAATAATGTACGAAATCAAATTTAAAAAAAGAAATTTCCGCCACTGCTTATGCGAACATGCCTGCGATATCGAAATTAATGCTGCAAGTGAAAACCAAACACTTATTATTAGGTATTAACATTATATTAACAGTACCGTAATTAAACGTAGTAAACTCTGGAATTTCTTACTTTACGTTTTATACAGATTGCAGGAAGAATTGGTGAACTGGAAACACGTCGATTTC
The DNA here is from genome assembly GCA_002778355.1 of Clitarchus hookeri. Lineage (NCBI taxonomy): Eukaryota > Metazoa > Arthropoda > Insecta > Phasmatodea > Phasmatidae > Clitarchus > Clitarchus hookeri. Next base: position 451,584 of record NQII01000693.1, read on the forward strand.
CGTTGTGGGGGTTTATATATGTTAAATTCAAGGCTATGAATAATAACAGCAAGTATAATTACTTTTACATGTTGCGCATTCATGTAAATTTAGCACAAACAAGTAAAGAAGGAGAGTTTTTAAGCGAAGTTAATTGCTTTCCTCACTGCGAATATTGTATAAATGAAATTTGAAATGAAACTCAGCAACAAGCAATATTAACTCTATCATACATTCAAGATATTGTCGTTTAGTTTCTTTTCACAGCCTGGCAGATACGCAACACTCGCAGCACTTGTGCTGAGAGTATTGCCTACCTTCAAGAATCCGATATGTTTTCATATCCTGTTTCTTACAGTGTACTCGTGGTTCCTCTCCAAAATTGCGTTTTTTAGTTAACTTTCAATGATTTATAATTTTATAAACACATCTATACAATAATAAGTAATTCATGGCAGATAACTCAAAGCACACATTTTTACGGCAAACCCCCGCCTTTCAGTTGTTGATTTCTTAGGAGACTTGACATGTTAGTAGTTAATATATTTATCTTCAGGAATGAAACGTCTCTAATACACCACAAATAAAAATATTTCTCAGAACTTTTTAATCAGGTGTACCTCCCTTGGGGGAAAATCATAATCTTGCTGTATGATTGATTCAAGAGAACCTCGATATACTACAAATAAAGCGCAATGGAGCGAAGATAGAATACGGAATAGGGCGTGCACTTCTTCATCAAACAAGTTGCTGTTAACGTGTGATTCAATTGCTGCATCTTTCCGGGCCGCAAAACCATCTGTGCATCAACCCCCGGGTGGCGGAAATATTACATGAACTGCGCGTCCCACAGAAAATGGAACTATCTATTTATTTCCCTCCCTCGAGAGGAAACTGACGAAAACGTACGTTGTGTCGTCCGTGCTTCTGTCAATAAACAATTTAAAACTATGAACTTTTTCAATTTTATTTTTTTTGTTTAAGAGGTTTCGCTTGCAAATCGAAGATATTTCGAATGCGACCGTTTTATTTCAAAGCGCAGGCGAGGGGAAAAAAAATACTACAAAGTTATTTACATGAACTCTATGTGTTTGCATACGTTTGGGGGTGTACGTAAATTCTCGTGAAAAAAAAATTTGCTTCACGTTCTTTCCACCCTTCGATCTTATATTTTCCCTTATATCTCACTTCACTCCAAAAACTCAAAATTCACAAAACTCAGAAAATATTTCACGAAAATATATACAAGTCGTTGCAAACTTTATGATTTCAAATAATCTATATTTTTCATCTGGTTCTATCTTATGGCGTAGCTAGAGATGAGTTTGAAGGAGCTGAGCTGATTGTGGGCAAAAACTGTATATTGACATAAATACGAATAAAAATGCACAATGCGATTTCCTTCAAAGACCATGTTCTGAATCCGCCTCCGGTGTTTACTAATTTGTGTAGGCTGTTCACGGTAAAGTGAGCGCTTTTGAAATGAACCTTTCAAAAACTTCAGTGCCCCCTACCTGCATGTACGAGTAGTCTATTATAACGGCACGCTGGCTCGTATGCACCCAGTAAAGTTGGAAACGAAGGAGGGAAAATAGTTCCATAATTTATCGTTGAATTATCAGTGTTAGGTAAACATTTATGAATACTTAAATAATTTATTTTGCTTTCTTCTTTTTTCTAATGTACACCAGAGTAAGAATTTTTAAATTTGTAAGATATTTATTTTTCGAATAATTTCACATTTTCATTTGAACGGCTCTTAAATAAAGTGATCGGACACGTGGCAATGTTAATTTTATATAAGCGGAGGAACACACAATGTGTTTAAAAGTAGATCTTTAGATCATTCTAGTGCCCAAAATGACTTTATAGATTTATAGGGTATTTATAATCCTGTTTCATTACATAAAATAGTTATTTAATGTAAGTAGACAAAACCATACAAAATTTATTCACAGAAATTAATTACGGGAGTTTCGTAAATTTCTAATTTATCTATTTTGACATAAAAATTTCCAAATGTTACATAGCTACCTTATTTGGCTACAGTTCTAATCGGTTCGGCCATCATTTTATTTTAAGTTGTACAATAAAATTTAAATTCAAAAGAGCAATGCGTTAAATACTAGTAGCAAGCAAATAATATGCAAGACTTCGAAAAAATTTCTTCGTCGTGTCCCTAAGACCTCAAGAAACACTTCAGCCGAAATCAAACATTGTGCTCGTGTAACTTCTTGAAAATTGTTATGCTCGATAGTTAAGGTAAAAAAGCTGACAATTCTCCGAAAACCGCATGCAAAATTTATTTTAAAGGTGTGTGGAATTTTTATTAAATTGTTAATTATATTGTATCACAAATTCGTGAAATATTTTAAGAACAGGGAAAAACGTTTTCAGCCGCTTGAACAGTCGTGAGCAGGGCTTTCAAAAGCGCTCGGCTTGCCGTGAACGTCGTACAGTCGAGTGCAGTGTCCCGATGTAAGCCCTTCTACTTCTACCTCGAGGGATGGATGACGGCGGGAAGGGTTGAAAGAGGCGCGAAGGAGTCGCAGCATCCAAGTACTTGGCGGGTTGTCAAGACTCCGTCGCATTTTTCCCAGCTCCCCCACTGAGGGCGGTGCCCATTCATCACTATCAGCGTCAGAAGTGACGAGCCATCGACCAAATGTATAGGGGGAGGGGGTAGAACCTGTTGGCAGCTTCTTACACACACACACAAACACACACTCTCTCTCTCTCTCTCTCTCTCTCGTTTGAAGACGCATTTAAGAGGCCACACGATGAGTTCCGCCGCATCTGACACATCTGAGTTTTTAAGACTCGACTTCGTCTGCTATTCAGAAATTCTTCGTTTTCGCGTGTCATAATTTCAGTTTCAGAGGGGGTACTGGAAATGTTCGATTATAGAAAGTTTTACAGTTTACTAGTGGTTTAATACTTTTGTGTTTAATTTTCACTGTGCGTTATTTCCTGCTGGCAAAAAAAGGTATGCACTTATTGATAAAACATAAAAATAAGTTGTCGACTTTTTTACAACTAGCAGATAACACACAATTGAAATTACGCACAAAAATATTAAACTCCTCGTAAAATGTAGATTTTTTTGTAACCATAAATTGTCAGTTATTACTATACTATGAATCCGAAATTATGACGCGAAAACGAAGAATTCTTGAAAAGAGTTGATGGCGAGCCTTAGGGGCGTTGACCATGGGAAAATACGTTGTTTTGTATTTGTGTCACATACTGTTCAATCGGTTACTACTTTTTTATAATACGTATATTTTTTTAATCACATGGTTTCTGCATAGATGTCAAAGTCCATTTTTGTTGTTTTTGTAATGTACAAATAAAATAAACCAAACTATTTGCACAACATTTAACAAGAACAACTGGAAGGTATTGTCTTAATTAGTTTTAAAATATGTTTAGACAAATTAAGTTTCCAAAAATTGGTGGGCAGCCACAAATATAAAACATGCGTACATTTTCTGATCTGCAGAAATTTTTTTTAAGTTGTAGAAACACACACATGTACAATTTTATAGATGTCTTGAAGTAGCCCTTTACTTCCTTCTTTCAGTGCGAGTCATCTCATTTATGTACGCATGGTAGTTTTCGTTAAATGCACATTTCTAAACACGTAAAATTATAATTTTAACATGCATTCATAGAATATTTCCGGTTGCCTCGTGCTCGGTTGGGATCCTCCTCGACCGATAGACGTAAAATGCATTCTGTGATAATTTATTGTTACGTTCCATGTATCAGAGTTCGTGTGTGTCTGATACTAAACCCCTGCTCCCCTACAGTGAATGGTTCCCTTAGGGGAAACTGGGGCCGCGGTTGGCCTAGCGGATGGAGAATTCGCTTTCGCCAAGGCGAACCGGGCTCCATTCCCATAGGGGTTACTCATGGATTTTCGCACTTTTGAATCGCGTCGGATGATGCCATTGGTAGGTGGGTTTTCTCGGGGGTATCCCGCTTTCCACTCCCGATTTCATTCCGAGGCTGCTCCTTAATTGCCTAACTTCACCTTCGTTGGCTATTAAGGCACCTCTGTGAAATGCCGCCCAAACCTCTCCACTCTGTGTTGGACTAGTTAGACACCCGCTGTTCTAATACCAACTTTCTAAATTGGTCTGCATTACTAAAGTCTCGCCAGTAAGGCATCATTTAGTCGTATAAGCAGTAAGATACTACAACCTCTATACAGTTTACTCAGATAACTAAATGAAATTATTACAGATATAAATACGTTTCTGTTACACCACAACTTGATTTAAATGTGCAAAGTGAAATGAACCCAACGAGAATTACCTCTGATTTATAAAATATTATTTAATAAGTTGATTTAAATCTGAAGAAATTTCTGTCAAAAACTGAAGTTTATTTTCCAAGGTTTTCATTCCAATGTTTTCTGCGTAACGTGAGCAATCTTCCTTTTTATTCAGTTGGCGAGGTCGTGACAATTATTTTCTACGTCTTTGTTTCGTGTTAAACCTTTACGTGCACAACTCGAGGTCATTACAGCGCGGCACGTAGTAATTCAACAGAAAATCAGAAACAGCTGCAGAAACCTAACGTTGCACTGTCACCACAGGATCACATCCGTCTCTTTCCTGCTGAAGTGACCAATCCATCAGCAATTTTATCGCTGCTTCCTTATAGACATATCGCTGGCTAAATGCCTGGATCTGCGTCCACGTGGAGTGAGTACCTTTTTCTGGGATCGTTTTTCACACATCGATAGCTTCGCGATCCTCTCGTAAATCTGTGTCGTCGCCATGTGTCAAATATGACGGCGTATATTATATCGATGGGTCGTCGGTGACCAACCTCNTCGTAAATCTGTGTCGTCGCCATGTGTCAAATATGACGGCGTATATTATATCGATGGGTCGTCGGTGACCAACCTTGCCAATGCGCCGCGCTCGCGTACATGAAGTGGAGCGAGTGATGGTTCGCTTCCAACTTCCGGCATCGCTTAATTACCCAGCGCCGAGTTCGCTCTGAAGTTCGAGAACCACNGAGTGATGGTTCGCTTCCAACTTCCGGCATCGCTTAATTACCCAGCGCCGAGTTCGCTCTGAAGTTCGAGAACCACTCACACCGCAAAGATCTGTTTCTGTGCACAGTTTCACAATATACATCTGAAGCTTTATGCCCATTTGTGCATGATATTAATTTTGTGTTTAAATTTAACGAAACATTGCACATTACATTAAGTTGCGTATTGTGTATTTAATAATCTAAAACCTTTATTATTTATCAGTTTGGCTACACAGGATATCCAACATTTTGTCCTCTTCAAATTATAAATTTCAGAAACTAAATTTTATTTGTTTTTTGATGATTAAAGGGCTTAGTACTACTAATAACAATACAAAACCTTGTTTGAAATGTATATATTGGTTTGGTTACATAAAACTTTGGACAATTTCTTTTCCAAAACTTTGGCTTGTGGTTATAATTACTGTTATACAAAAGATTTAATAGTAATAGGTTACCTTATTAAGTGATTGTTTTACTTTAATTGGCTTTTTGTTTGGATGTGACGTCAATATAAAGCACGTGTTCTGCTATGTACGTTACATCAATGTGCGCAAATTTCTCACATCTCCATGATCATGTCACTAATGTACCTGGAAATGATCTTCTGACCTGCGATCATCATTTACCACGCACCAATGGCATTAGGAGAAATGTTGGACAGCGCCTTGAAATTTTATCTTTTTTTCGCATAAATTCTTTATAATGATTAAAACAATAAGGACGACCATTTCCCATAAAAAAACATCGACAACTGGGTGTACTCCAAACACTTCAACTCGTGTCCATTTTTGCAATTGGTTGATTTTAATTTTTACGCGTTTTAGTTTTCTTGCCCGTGAATCAAGGACGTGCAGTAATCAGAGAAACTTAATTCTGATTGCACCAATCACAATATACTTCATTAACGGTTACTTCGAACTTTCCTGAAGCTCTGATAAAGTTCTACGTTATAGGATATTCCTCCGCCTCATGCAAACAGAGCTTAGAGAATTACACCAGAGGGCCAATGCGCCGCATTCGTGCGCACCCAGTGTAATAATGTTTTTCATAATTAATACTTATTACTAGGCATTACAAAAACACACATTTTCTCGCTGTCTCTATTTGTATTAGTTATAAATGAAATATTATAACTGATAGATAAAAAATTAATGAAAGTATAATTTAACCAAAAATAAGGTACGTTTGTGATAACACAAGTATAAAACGCTTGTGATACATTACATGGAAACAAATAAACACGTCATAGATGGGGTGTTTTTTCAAAGGTTTGATTCGAAAAGTGCGAAGAAACCGCGAATGGACTATAGAAAACGTATTCTCACAACACTATGCCATTAACCCAATTAATACTGCTAGCGTAAGCTCAACTTAAAGGCCTTTATAGTTTCAGTTTATCCTGCACTTGCGACCCGNAACCCAATTAATACTGCTAGCGTAAGCTCAACTTAAAGGCCTTTATAGTTTCAGTTTATCCTGCACTTGCGACCCGGCCCGGCTTCGCCCGGGTGCAATTTAGTTTTTACAGCGATACACTAATAAATAAATTGGAAAAAGACAATTACAATATTATATGATAGTAAATTAGNAGCCCGGCTTCGCCCGGGTGCAATTTAGTTTTTACAGCGATACACTAATAAATAAATTGGAAAAAGACAATTACAATATTATATGACAGTAAATTAGTAAACTACTGTCATATATAACATACATACACGTCACGCTTGTCTCCCAGAGGGGTAGGCAGAGATTATGGACCTCCATTTACCACGATCCTGACGTACCTACCTCCGTCGCTTTATCCACATTCATACATCTCTAATATAAAAATATTATATGATAGTAGTGTCGAAAATTTCTTTGTATAAAATATTAATCGTTTGCCTCCGATCGCCAGCACCCGAAAGGGCTACGTATAGTTGTCCGTGTGAAAAACGTGCTCCACTCAAATCCACTCCAGCCACATTAAATGTTTGACCCTGTGCCTTATTTATGGTCATACCAAAACAAACTGTTGTTGGAAATTTGACTCTTTTAAAATTAAAAGGCAAATCTGAGGGAATCATTGGCATTCTAGGTATTGAAACAGTTTCTCCAGTACCACAGCCAGTTCAATGAGATAACTTTTTAAACTTTTTATTTGTAATCAGATGCACTTCCCCCACCACCTCTTTTTATGTCCCGGCCCAGCTTGGCCGCAGAGCAAGACCAGGCCAGTGAGCACGTCTTCATCAGGACATACTTCCATCGCACCACTCAGTGCGAGTTCTGTGGCAAGAAGGTACTGATATGTTCTAGAGAAACAGTGTGCAGACTTGCTAACTTTTCCTATTTTTCTGGAAGTTTTCCCATAAAGGCATCCTTTAACAATTCTACAAAAATACATTATTCTTTCAATTAAATTTAAATATTCTCTTAGTCGTATAAATGACAAAATGGTTGTGCGTAGGAGTGGAGAAAATATGTTTGTGCGGTTCATAGCATCGAGGTCGTGACAGCCGATGGGGGTGAAGAGAGGTGGGTATGAAGCGGCGCTGGAATGCAAAGGTGGGGAAACGGGATATCCCCGAGAAAACCCGCCGACCAGTGGCATCGTCCAGCACGATTCCAACGTTGCGAAAAATCCGGAAGCGACACCTCCAGGAATCGAACCCTGTTCGCCTTGGTGAGAGACGAGCCCATTAGCCGACAAGCCACCACGCCCCCTTTTCATATAGTTAGGGCCACTGACTTTTCGCGTAAAAATCGGAGCACACAGTAGACTCCAATACTATATACACACCTCAGCTGTTGTTATACCTCCATTGGCTGCTGGTGTCGTGTCCGTCTTTGACCAAGCCCCTCAGGACTAAGTAACTCCGACACTGAACCTTCGTGATTCGTGCGCAAACGGTTTACACGTATCAGAACGTTATTTAGACAATCAAAGAAGCTGGACGACCCTACAGTGCTTTGGGCTCTGTCTTGTCTCGAAATCTTTACGCGAAATATCGCTGCCCCTACCTATAGTATATTGAAGTCCAGCCTGCGTGTAAATCTTTTCGCTGGAAACCGGTGTCTATATTGACTGATTTTAGAGACAGCAGTCGTTTGGCTACTTCTACTATTTTCCCTATTGTAGTTATGGTTAGAAATTAATAAGTAATGCCAACAGGGTGGAAGTCGATGGTAAGGCCTATATTTTGCTGAGTGTTTGTTATGAGCCTAGAGTTATCCGAGAGGTGTAGAATAACACGTGAATCAATTGCAAACGTAGCATAACCCCACGAGTTCTTTAATTCTATCTTGCTGGTGATGAATCCGCGAAATTATCAGGGCTCTAGAAATGGCTAACGAATTAAGTCACCCCGTTAACAGTTCCATCTGCTGATCTACCGAGTCATACACTACGTAACTTCAACATGACTTATGTCGCCTTTCCTAACTATTTTATCGTAAAACGGAGCTAGTTGTCACAGAGTTTTGTGCAGCCAGATCCACTGGAAAAGTGATTCTTCGAGAATTAATACTTATAGCGAAAAATCATATTTTCATACTTTTCATGGATTCTAAAACATATCTTATCCCTTAAGTGCTGAATTTTTTTCTTTCTTAGTATTACTCAGATTTTATCTGTGCAATTTACTAACCAATCAGATATCGCTGAGTTGGTGAATACGTGTGTGTCAGAACCAATATTGATTTGAGTGGAGACCCTCCAACTTCCTTTATCCAAATAAGATTTCAATTGAGAAAACAAATGATTCTGCACACTGTTATGATGTGATCAGGCCTTAGCTGAACGGTCTGCCTGATCAAAACGTCAAACATTTAACCAGGGCACGAGCGTGATTGCAATAACACCTTGCGAAAGACAGTTGCAGAAATCCCCGCCACGGGCCAGTAAACGAGGCCGAAAATATTAAACAACGCACCCAATATAGGCCAGCGTAACACCGGGAGTGGCGTCTTTTGTCGTCGGGCTACTGGAACGAGAAGACCACGGAAGATGGGTGTGTCCGGCCGTCGTTAACCACCTCGTAGAATCAGCCTCCGGCAACATGAACAAGGTGGGGACTTTAAATAGNCCGTCGGGCTACTGGAACGAGAAGACCACGGAAGCTGGGTGTGTCCGGCCGTCGTTAACCACCTCGTAGAATCAGCCTCCGGCAACATGAACAAGGTGGGGACTTTAAATAGTTATTGTATAATCCTTATGTTTAATAAACCCCATCTTATACTGCTCTGCTGTTCCTAATCATGACTCATTATTTCAGCTACGTCCATAGACATTTTCAGGTATGAATAGCTTAAAAGCACATTCATAACAACACGCTAAATTTTTCAGTTTAGCATTTATGTGTTTGGTCCCATGCTTTTTGCCAAAATGTTAATGAGCTCTATAGACTTAAATATCATACATTGCACACATGCGAACCTCCTAGAAATATTGGCGGAATGCCTGTGTGAGAAAACATTTTCTAATTGACTGTTCCAATCAGAATAGTTACTCCGACAATAAATATTCGAGATTTGCTGAGAGACACCTAAGAAGCGTACATTTTAAAATCATTCAACTACAAAATTGGTTCTGAACTAACGTGTTTTGGTTTTCAACTAGTCTTGGAATCTTTTCGCGAATCACAGGTATGATATTTACGTCACCATTTGTTAACGTATAGTAATTTTTATTTCGATTTTAAGTGGAATAAATTGTATATTTCTTCGGGCGGTTGTGTTTTTGCGCACTGTGACAAAACGCGTTAAACTTTATTAATGTACAAATTTTACTCTAAAGGGGGAAAGTTGAACGCCGTTACTTATCCCTGAGATGAATATTTGGAAACGTTACTTTGTTGGGCATAGAATATTACTTAATTGAATTTTACATACGATTATTGCTTGATTTATTGTACTGCTATCGCTTTTGTAGGGATTCTCAGAAGATAACACATCTGTTTACACAGGTTAAACAACTAGAGGTACTTCATTGACATCACAAACATTTGCGTTACAGACTATGGTTTGTCAAAGAATAAATTTCAACAATGATTGCTGAATAAATTGTTTGGCTCGGAACACCATAAATACTTCTGTATCTACCGTTTAATACAAAACATATCAAGGATCTTGTTACATGCCATCATGACAATCTCTCCCGTTCCTTTGAGTACGCTTGTATTAGTTAGATCTGGACGGAATGCCAGTATCAAGATAATTTGTATGACATCTAAAACTTGCTGAGTATATAAGTTTAAACGTGCTTTACTTTCGCTTGTTAATGCATTGTGTATATTGGACACGAGAACATGCCACTGCACTGTTTACAATCAACTCTAATAGTAATAACATTAAAGTTTAAATTATTCAAATGTTTTCAAAATTAACGAATAAGTCAGTGAGTGGGGATTTTGCATGGAGTGTACCGTGAGACCACTAGTGGAAACTAATATAATGAATTATAATTAATTTAAGGGGGTAGTATCCAATCAATTTTCAATTTTTCTTACAAATATTTGTAATAAAAATTTATGACGAGACATAAAAAATTAAAGCTAAACATGACATACGGGACACTTAACGATTTTTTTTTATTTGTACGGTTTCATTCATACCTGTATTTTTTAATGTGGGGTTTTAAATATCAGTTGCGTAAATAAATTTAAAATGCAATGTAGTTCTTTTATTTTTATTAAACCACCATCCCTCCGGAAGCACAGAAAAATACCCAAATAAATAAATAAATATATATATTTTTTAAATTTAAAACGATGCACCGAATATAACAATTTAAATATTATTTGAATAAAATATTGGTACTAACACAGTGCAATACGCGTATTTTTAAGCAATGTATTAAGTGTTACTAAATTTCGGAAATAAATGCAATGTAAAAGTTTAAAAACGAAAAATACTAGTATTTTCGTCTCAATTGCCAGAAAATTTTTACAGAATTTAGTGTAAAATCCATATTTCAGAAGCGTTCTTTAATTTCATTAATTGTTTTAACTGGTATTTTAGTTGCAAAAGTAATTACTAAATTTTCCCAATAGGTGATATTTGATTGTGGTTTCTATCCAAGGCAAAGGGCTAAGGTTTTAACCACATTAGTGATCATATTAAAACCTCCATAAAATAAACGTCTCATCCGAAATGGAAAATCACTCTGCGAAGTAACAAACATGCGAACCTCCTTCTCAGAATGCACGAGCTGCTAGCGGAAGAGCAGTACAGAAAATGTCACAACGAAATACTTGCTTTAGCTGTCGAGATGAGACTAGCCCTTAACATCGAAGAAAAGAGAATATTCTTTTTGGGAATATAACACTTGTGCGTAATATCTCGGAAGGCTGTTAGATAACTTAAATGAAAAAAAAACTTACATATCTGCTAAAACGATAAAACCACTTATTCAAATAACAAATGATTTCAAGTTTGGGTAAAGAGAGAAATAGACAAAAACACATTTTCAGGCAGCATATTCTCTTGTACTGTTGAAATATACTCCTTTAGATACATAATACTATCTTGGCGTAGAGTTGTTCCTTTCACCCACCACGATGCTTGTCGATAACAGCGCTTGATGACTGATATTTAGTTATTGTATTCGTATCACGCGTTTTGTTCACATTTAACGTCTGTGGTTTCTCTCTACGTGATCACTTGCACTTCCAAAAGTTAATAGTTTGCCGAATGGCGCCAGCGAACACATTTTTTTTGCACCCATTGTTTGCACAACCATCTTTATAACTTCCTCGTTACCACGCACAGCCTTGCACGAATGAACCTCGAGTGAAAAAAAAAATAGAGCAAAAGTAAACTATTCTTGTATGCGATTTTCAGAGTAAAAATAGAACTAAACTAAGGTGTGGATTCAACTCCGATGGATTTCTCAACACTCTCGTAATTAAACGCCAGAGAACAAAGAATGACAGATTGATGTTAGTATAGAATAAAAACAAATCGCGGAAGAAAAGGCTCTTAAATAAATTTTTGTAACTTTATATATTTATGCTAAATTGACGCACCCATATACTACTAATTAGAAGAGAAAGCGTTCGGTGGTTATACACTGAAGAGCCAAAAAAACTGGTACACCTGCCTAATATTGTGTCGCTCCCCTCCCCCCCCCTTCTCGTCTAGCACGCAGAAGTGCCGCAAGACGACGTGGCATGGACTCGACTAATGTCTGAAGGTATGCAGGAGGCAATTCACACCTTTAATCCTGCAGGACAGTCCACAAATCCAATCTGCGCCAATTTGAGAAACGGTTGCACGTCTGTCACGTTCAAGGATTCTCGTCAGTCGTCGTTTGTACCGTTCTTTCACGATCTTTTTCCGGCCACAGCGATGTCGAAGATGTGATGTTTTACCGGATTCCCGACATTCACGGCACAATCGTGAAATGGTCGTACGCGAACATCCAAATGTTATCGCTACCTCGGAGATGCTATGTCCCATCTCTCGTGCACCGACGATAACACCACGTTCAAACTCACTTAAATATTGATAACCTGCCATTGAAGCAGCTGTAACCGATCTAGCTGCCGACCGCTTCGCGTTACTCTGATTGGTTCCATACCTCTGTTATTTGCATACTCACGCCTATACCAGTTTTTTTGGCTCTCCAGTGTACTTACAAAGACACGGAACACTACGCACATTATACTTTTTGACCAGTGCGTGTATTACGACGAACCTCATTAGCTCTAACGCTGCATAGTGTACGTTAGTGCAGGTGACAGCAACGCAGTTATGCATTTGAACTATCTGGGTAAATTGACTGGGGTAATGTGTAGTGCGAAACTAGCAACGCTCTTAAAACACTTAAATGAAATAATCCTAATAGGCCGAAGAGGCATCGTGATAAGTGTGTAACGTGGTCGCTCCACAACACTGTTTCTCATTAATTTTTTCACGGGTGGCTTCTAGAAGGAGGGGGGGGGGGAGACTCTCATAAACGATAATGGAAAATAATAATTTCGTGACGAGTGGTAGAACCTAAAAAAATGTTGATCAGTACACTCGGGTGTCGATTGCCATGTACGCTGTACTGCGTTTTTCGTGCAAGTGTTATGTATACATTTCTCACAGGATCTCCCAGGTAAAAAAATCTCTAACACCTCAAGATTACATCTAGTCATAAGAAGATATTGCGACAGCGATGGAGAATAGCGTAAACAAGCTTAGCGTGTGTTTTTTTTCCTCAGAATTTTAAGCGGTTAATAAATGGTTTAGTAGATCAATCTGCTCAGAAAAGGTACATCACTGTAGCAATAGATTAAAACCTTGTTTTTAAGAAGACTTAATATCGTTTACAAAAGACTATTTACAGCTATGTTTTCTGACTTTGAGACTTTTCAACGACCTCATTTATGTTTCAATAATCAAATTTAACGATTGGCAACAAAATCTTAACTTTAATTTCTCCACTGAAAAAAAAAATTTATATGCAATAGTTTATTTAATAATTAGAATAGACCCAACTGCTTACAATGATACCCACGTGGCCACTAGGGAGAACCCTTCACGTCTGGTCGAAAGCGAGGTCATTAGAAACGCAGCAAGTTGCTCGGAGAAGCTGGATTAGGGAAGGAATCAGCCATGGCTTGTAGTAAGGAACCACGCCAGTAATTGCCTGGAGTGATTTCCTGAAGCCATANGTCATTAGAAACGCAGCAAGTTGCTCGGAGAAGCTGGATTAGGGAAGGAATCAGCCATGGCTTGTAGTAAGGAACCACGCCAGTAATTGCCTGGAGTGATTTCCTGAAGCCATAAGATACTGAATCAAGTTGACCAGACTGACGTTAGAACCCAGGTCCTCCCAAAGGTTTACCACAGCTTCACCTAGCTCCGTCAGTACATATACTGAGAATATGTAGCTCTGTATACGTATACATAATCCCGTTCGGTAAGAAATTACTGATGACATCATCACGTCCAGTAAATAAATGTCTTACATATACTACTGTACGTTCATTTATGAAAAAAACATAGTGGCAAAATTAGTCATATGTATAAAGTTTATTCTAAACGGCAAGAAAACTTAAATTTATATTGGATAATGTGTGAGATGCAGATTTCCTCTTTATAACCTCGAACTCCACGCTATGTCTGAACCAAATGTTTCTCCTCTGATAGCTATTTAAAATTTTTTGGTTTCGATTTCGTTTTCTTGAAATAAATTCGATAAGACGGCAGTCTTCTNCCTCTGATAGCTATTTAAAATTTTTTGGTTTCGATTTCGTTTTCTTGAAATAAATTCGATAAGACGGCAGTCTTCTCCATATTCTCTTTCGTGAAGTAACCATAATGAGCTGTCTTTGTAAAAAGACAATCACGAGGCATCCGAAAGTAAGCCATTGTTAAATTCCGAGTAGCGAAATAACATATCGCCTCGTAAAGATAGTTATGCCGTGACCATCTTGATTTAGATACAGCGAAACGTCAGATAATAAGNAATAACATATCGCCTCGTAAAGATAGTTATGCCGTGACCATCTTGATTTAGATACAGCGAAACGTCAGATAATAAGACCCCATGTGTCCCGGCAAGCGCGAAATCGGGAGAGGGGGGTGCAACATCGGTGGATTGAGGAATGGAGAAGAAAACGAGAGCACAACGAGGAAATACCACTCACCACAACAGTGTGTGTCAGCCACACTCTCCCGCATGAGGCGCCACGCCCGAAAATGCCCCACCCACCAAGGCCGGGGATAGAATCGGGGACCTCACGTGAAATCAATTTTCGTTCCGTACCTCGCCGCCCACGTTACAGTAATTACTCTGGTAAACATTTACATTAAAACACTGCCGGTTAAGGGGCCGGGTTGGTTTTCATCTGGTTGGACGTAAAAACCGATCAATTAAACCATGAACGAGAACAATAGCTCCGCTGCTGCATTGCTCCACGCCAAGTTATGAACTGGTGGTAGTCTTGGTGGGGGGATGGCGGGGGGAACGTTAAGTCTTTGCTTTACCCCTTCGGCAGAAATTCTTCTTTTCCGTGTCGTAATTTCAGTTTCGGAGGTGTTATTGGAAATGTTTGATTATAAAAAATTTACAATGTCCTAGTTGTTTAATAGTTTTGTAAAAAATTTGCACCGTGTGTTACTTCCTGCTTGCGAAAATGGCAGGAACTTATTGATAAACTATAAATAAGTTCTCGACTCTTTACGACTAGCAGGTTGCACTGTAACGTGTGAATATTCTTTAATCGCACATTGTCAGTAATTACTGTGAATTCAAAAATTATGACGGGAAAACGAAGAATTTCAAGGAAAGGGATGAAGCAGAGTCTTAATTATTCGTCCAAGTCAGGGGTGTACAATACACTCGGATCCGGGTGGTGGGCCGTGGGTGATCCTACGGGATTGCTTTCTGTCCCCTGGAGGGGGGCCAGCGACGACAATGGACGAGGGAGGAAGGGGTTTGTGATGAGCATGGCTGGAGCAGTCGTGAGAAAGTGTGGNACTGACTTGCCCCGAGGCACGAAGTCGTCTGTTGCTGTTGCATCTGTGGACGGCATCATCGTCCGCTGTGTGTGTGTTCGGGTGTGTGATGGGGATCGCCCTTGGGCGAGGGCGGAGCTCCGGGACAATAACGTTCCACGGTGCTGGGGACTCCGCCCCCCGCTTCGGTCGTGAGAACTCGACGGGGGCCTCTCGCGCCATCCTCCACAGCCAACGATCTTCTCGTCCCGGAACACTCACCACAAGCTCGGGAAACCCATAGTCTAAATTATTTTTGCTCTTATGACGTATGCTCCACAGCACGATATTGATTATTGTGCATTTCTGCCAAACATTTGTCAAATGTCGAACATAATATCTTATGACATTTGTCTAAACTAAAAAAAGAAATATTTCAGATGTTTCGTTTAACCACGCTTTAGAATCGCCATTACACTGCTACTGGGACAAACAAATAAAAAAAAATTATTTATAAATAAAATTAAGAGATTTGAAAGGCACTCTGCTTCTTCATTTTAAATTAAAATTGGAAAAATTTGTTTAAAAAATATCAGGGACAACAAGAGATAAAAATTTGAAAATAATTCTTTAGATTGGAATAATTGAAATAATGCAAGTGTTCTTCCAAATCTGCCCCTTTTTTTCGGTACTTATTTGTAATTCGTTACACCTTAGAAATATTGAGATCGTCATTTCTACACTTAATAATGCAAAAATAACGACATAAGTAGCAGAGTCGTGTCTGATACAGGATGGTCGACATTTCTAACACTTATGAAGAGTGATGTGTGCGAATGAGTGTTCCCAGTTCCCATTTCACAGTGGTTCTCTCACACCATACCGGTATTTACAGTACACCTGACATCATTTTATTTGAACGTAAACAGGGTATGCATGCCAGAATACCAACTTGTTTCGGTGATTTTCATTTGATTGTTGTAAGAATAAAAAATAGTTTCCGTCCAGTTTCATTGTGCGTAAACTACACACGTCACATACCATATTCATAAATGANGAGATCGTCATTTCTACACTTAATAATGCAAAAATAACGACATAAGTAGCAGAGTCGTGTCTGATACAGGATGGTTGACATTTCGAACACTTATGAAGAGTGATGTGTGCGAATGAGTGTTCCCAGTTCCCATTTCACAGTGGTTCTCTCACACCATACCGGTATTTACAGTACACCTGACATCATTTTATTTGAACGTAAACTGGGTATGCATGCCAGAATACCAACTTGTTTCGTTGATTTTCATTTGATTGTAGTAAGAATAAAAAATAGTTTCCGTCCAGTTTCATTGTGCGTAAACTACACACGTCACATACCATATTCATAAATGANGTAAGAATAAAAAATAGTTTCCGTCCAGTTTCATTGTGCGTAAACTACACACGTCACATACCATATTCATAAATGATTAATTTTATTGTATGTAAACTATGCACTCCAGAAAACAACTGTCCTAAGTAAATGTTGTTCCCTTTTAGACGATCTACCCAACGATACCATATACAACCACTGTTCCCATTTGCAATTTAAAAGCTCAATCCCCTTACCAATCGATGATACATATAGGGTAAAGTTAATGCACTTTTTTCGTGAACCCCCCGGTGTCGTGTTTTTGCCGAGAAAAAGGGGTGATATGGGTGCTGTGGATCATGTTGTATATTTCCTTTTGTGACCCAATGTTTTTTTTGAGTAATGAAACATTTTTGTTTTTATATATATTTATTCAGCTATAAATAACATTATTACAGGAAAACACATTTTCCTTCAGCTTCCCCTCATGCATACATTTGTATTTTTTTAATGAGTTATACGAAACATACGTGAAAATCTATTTCAAGAGAGATAACATTATTTTGAAATTTTCTTCACAGACAAACCACTTTTGAATTATCGATTTTTTTATCAATTAACATTAATTTTTTTCACTTTCAAATATCATACAAAGTACAAAAGTATTTTCTTTTTTTTTNATTTTTTTATCAATTAACATTAATTTTTTTCACTTTCAAATATCATACAAAGTACAAAAGTATTTTCTTTTTTTTTCACCCAATATAACAAACGAAATATTATTTGATTTCAAAACAACGTCAAGTTATTTTACAAATCCATTACTTATATGGTTTTCTCCTTTAATGTACTTCTACAATGTCTTTAAANAACAACGTCAAGTTATTTTACAAATCCATTACTTATATGGTTTTCTCCTTTAATGTACTTCTACAATGTCTTTAAAAAATTTGTCTCAAATCATCTTTCAGACATGTTATTAGTACTGGTGAGTCTGTTGTGGTTGTGATAGGACCTCTGCGAGTCACGACGTCCACTGATTATGGGAAACACAACTGCGCTATCTCTTCACCAAGTTCTGGCATGGATGGAAGTGCTGATTTCTTCTTGCGAGAGGTCACAGGTTCGGTCACGCTGACAGTCTTACGTTTGCTGCTGCTGGATAGTTTCTAAACTACGNCTTCTTGCGAGAGGTCACAGGTTCGGTCACGCTGACAGTCTTACGTTTGCTGCTGCTGGATAGTTTCTAAACTACCGCATTCACGGCAGCTGGAATCAGGTCTCCAGATGAAATGTCGATCATGACTGACGACTGGCTCGTAGATGGAACGAACTTGCTCACCACAGTCTGAAGCATGCAAATTTTGCGTNCTTCTTGCGAGAGGTCACAGGTTCGGTCACGCTGACAGTCTTACGTTTGCTGCTGCTGGATAGTTTCTAAACTACGGCAGCTGGAATCAGGTCTCCAGATGAAACGTCGATCATGACTGACGACTGGCTCGTAGATGGAACGAACTTGCTCACCACAGTCTGAAGCATGCAAATTTTGCGTCATTTGAATTTTTGTCAAATGCAATAACTCCTTCAGGAGAACTCGGCAGCTTGGTTTCCGCTCGCGTGTAAAATACGCAACACTGACCACAGCACGTGCAGTCCACAATCTGCGGGCACAGCTCGAAAAATGACAGTTCGTGAGTATAGAGCGTATGATACAGCCAGTCGCATTCCTCTGTAAATGCTCTCAGTGGACGTNGCTCGCGTGTAAAATACGCAACACTGACCACAGCACGTGCAGTCCACAATCTGCGGGCACAGCTCGAAAAATGACAGTTCGTGAGTATAGAGCGTATGATACAGCCAGTCGCATTCCTCTGTAAATGCTCTCAGTGGACGTCCTTTCCAGTAAGAATATGTTACTCTGCTTAAACAAGGTTCCATACTGTAATAACGGTTAGCAGGGTGGAACGTNGTCCTTTCCAGTAAGAATATGTTACTCTGCTTAAACAAGGTTCCATACTGTAATAACGGTTAGCAGGGTGGAACGTTGCCATCTTGGTTAGCCGATGGTCGACAACGAACTGTATGCAGGAAAGCTTTGTTTCATGATGTGAGAAGTATGTCATCGTAGTTGTTATTTACAAATCTCGGCAAGTAGTAGCAGAATTCTAGAAATGAGATCACAGAACTCTTCAATGCATTTACATATGCTTCTGCATATAATTTGACTCTCCACCGTCACACTGTCAGAATCACTGCTGCTGGATTCCATAGCTCGAGGTTCTGGGCTCATGGCTGTGTGCAGTAACCAGACTTTAATTGACATTGCAAGGTAGACTTCACACATTAGAGCCGAGCACGTGGTCTCCCGAGTAACTTATCCATTGTCTAAAATTGTTGTGTGCCGCTCACCCGTCATAACTCTGTCAATCTTGTAATGATGTCACTGCCGGGCCGACGAAGTTCATATGCGGTTTTCTGAGAATCCTGACGCTGTCTAAGCTGCTCTTCACTTGCTTGCGACAAGAGACAACTTATAGAAGTGGGAAGTAGATAACATACTGGACAAGCAATGAAACTGCATGGTACTGAAATTACAATGCTGCAGTGACCATCTTGAAATTACAGTCATACACTAATCTTCAACATTACAGCTCACCCAGTGTTCGAGTCCATTGCATGCCCCAACTTGTTCTGGTATGCCTGCTGGCTTAATATGAACTGCATCAGCAGCATGTCTGTCACTCAAGTTGTTACTACTTGTACAAGCAATATCGTCCTCACGTGCCTTGTCCAAAGCATCAATACCTCTGTCACCACGCGCAAGCCATTTTGCAAGCTTCGTGCCCGGTCTGCAGTACTCGTAACCGGGGATGTGCAGCTCGAATTCAAGCTTGTTTATAAGTGAACAGAGGCCCAACTACACACATTCACTGAAGGCTTGAGCAAACTCTCTGTGGATACAAAAATTAATGCTGTAGGAGAAAGAATAGCCAGCAAGACTATTTCATCTTTGTCTACCATTAATTATGATGAGAAAGTATGGAAACACTGTAATCATATCCGAGATGATATTATACAGCACAAAACCAAATTAGAAGAAAATATCAAAAACAACATCAAGCTGACTTCCATACAACCTGCTGCTACTCCTACATCTAGTGCACCTCGGCTTACAGCAGCATTTCATACAAAATTGAAGACTGCGTCTAAATAGTAAAATTATATATAAACTGTTTCCATTACTGTTTTTTATTTAGAATAATGGCGGACATTGCTGATTAATTACGTCGTATAATCTAAAATATGCGTGGAAAATATTTGTTGGTCAAGCGAGCACGTTTGGAACGTGACATGGTTTTGGAGGATGCATTCAAACCGCTCACATCTCGACTTGATAATTTGCAACCCGTAGTTTCACCTGTCGCATTGAAGAAAGAACGCGATGAAGCTATACAGCAGCAAGGGAGGAAATGAAAGTGTAAGCTGGATGTAGAAGAATTGGCAGATGAAGATGATATACCATTGCCAGTTTTGTAGCATAAAAAAGATCGAGCTTATAATCGAAATGTCCATGCTCGTGATTACCTAGCAATGTATTCACCTCGGTTCAATGATAGAACATATAGAATTTACAAAAGGAATTTAAAAAATGGTTTCTGAGAAACAAGGAAATATTTTTCCTCCCAAATGGTGAAATTCAAATCGGAAATAAATTTCTGCATGCAGTCGCCGGTCTTTACGAAATACTCTTCAGTATAGAACCTACTACGTATTCACAAGCTGCTCTGTGACAGTACAAGAGGCTGCTTAAACTAACGAGTGCACATTTAAAAGATAACAATCCATCGAGCAATGAGTATAAGGATACTGCTCATGCAAAATTCAGCATTATTTCATGTTTCTTTCCAGAGGTAAATGTACCTTCTGGTTCTGGTCTCCTGGCAAAAATCGAAGATGGGCATCATCTTGAGTATGTCTGTTGGGATGATGTTAATGAACTTGTTAATAGATTGCGGTTGCTGGTTGCTTCACAAAGAGCTGGAAATAATTCCCACTCAAATTCAATTACTAATATTCTGGAGCAATTGCGTGAAGGAGGCTACATACGATGAGTCGGACAGAAGTCGCTAGCGAACTGCGCAAGCCGACTAGACGGAATTAGCCATGACACAATGTGACAGTGTTTGGATTGCGTAATTTATACCGGACAGATTTGGTCATAATGATTCCATATGCCAGTGTGAATAAAGGATTCAAGTATATTCTGCCTGCTCGATTTCTATACCAAGTTCGCCTTTCTGTACCATTCAAAACCATACGAGGTAATGATGTTGCTAAAGTGATGGAACTCGTTTTGGGTGACAAAGGCCACTAAAAAAATCTGCAAACTGATCTTGGACGCGAGTTATATAATCCAGAATTCCAGCATCTAATGAAGAAACACAATATAGATCATTATTTTACACATAGTGGTATGAAGTGTGCTGTTGTTGAAAGGTATAATTGCACTTTAAACAGCGATGTGGAAGCAATTCTCAGCACAATGAAGCTACAAACAGTTGGGAAAATTACCAGAACTAGTTTCCGAGTACAACCACAAATTACACCATACAATAGGTATGTGCCTCATCGACGTCAAATACAACTCGCTTCTACAAACCGTTTACAAGAATTAAAACATTGTTGATAGACTAAAGTCAAAAGCTTATTTTGGGGACTACACATGCAGTTCAAGAGTGAAAGGGACATTTGACAAAGGATATGCACAGAACTGGTCAAACGAATTGTACAGAGTTGTCCAAATAAATAATAATGTATTTTTTAACAGTAACTGCCTGCTAGTTGTAAGAAGATGGAAAACACGGAAGACTACACTTCAGTCTGGAAATGGTGAGCGTACAAAATTTTATTTAATACATTTTTTTAGAATATGATTGTTTTATTTTTTGGATTATTACCTACTCATGGTTGTATGCCTACTTCCTGGTCTGAGGTCTGATATACATACCCATGCGTATACTGTTTCTAACCTATATTAATAAAAACTTCAGAGCTCTGGTTGTAGTGATAATTACAATGAAAAGTTATTTTCAGTGCCTTGTCAACATTTATGCTGCAGGAGTTTACATAACCAACGCATACCTCTCGAATAGACATACCCGTGTCTATAACATTTGGGAAAATAATAATTTCCATATATATTTTATGTATACATCATATAAACCTGCACTGGCACACATGTCCCGATGGCTTAGTCGACTAGGGCATGTCGTTCATCGACTAAGATGATGCCAGAGACAGAAAGGAATGATAATAGCATGATAGGTATAGTGAACTGGAACATTCTTGAAACAAGGTCATGCTTTTTTTAGACTGAGTGACTCATTAAAATTTTGGGTAAGGAAACTTTTTTCAGGAAATTTGGCATATTTGGAGGGAAATTTTGACAACATTTTAGAAATTTTGAAGAAACAAGTTGACGAGGTGGAATGATAGAGCATGAGGTGACATCCAAGATGGTGGTGTACCAGCTCCCAAGATGGCGTCTGTGATCACATCCAAGATGGCGGATGGAGGTCAAGGTCATCCACGATAGCGGTTGTGATGTAATCCAAGATGACGGTCGTCCGGACGTTCGAAGCCCCAAGCCCTGCGCCAAAACTCTCATTATCTATCTACTAACATTTGATATTTTTCAATGCAAGGTTTATGCTAACGTGTAATAAGCTTAAGTTCAAAGAAAGTTATTAGAAAATAAGTCTCTTACTATTAAGAATCTTTGGAATTAGGGGAGACTTACAACTCGAGCTAATAACAAATTACATTAAATAACCGGACTTGGGTTTTGGGCCTGGAGCACATCTTGAACGACCTCAATCATGGAGGATACAGTTCCAAAAGAAAAAAAATATACTAAAATGTGAATTTTACGCTGCAAAGCTAAGCACAGAAAAAAATACGACTATAGGAGATCCCTAATTATATCTGTTTCCGGCCGTCTTCCAATTTGAAAATCTGCTCATTATCACTATCTACTCTCACATTCGCACACTCTGGCACACACTCAGCTAACTGACACTTGCTTCTTTGTGTGCATCTGGCATCGTCTGACGGGAAACGTAATATGAGGTGAAAAATAAATGCATTGGTCGCCCCTCTCTATATACGAATATAATTGTTGATTTTATTTTCATACCAACTTGTGAATTTGCCTCTTTTCGTGTCCTCAAAAACCTCACTATTGCATGCAAAAGCAGAGAATTAACTTTATGTGCTCAAGTAACCTAAATGAAACCTAAACATAATCACATCATTACTCATAATGTTGCACAATCGTAATAAATATGTTATAATGATATAAGAATTCTAGCACTGCTGGATGCAAAAAAAATATACGCCTTAAAATTTGACGTTAGACTTAAAAACTACACGACTGTCATAGTGGGTGCGAGAGTGAGGAGGGAGTGTACATCGTCGTACACTCACCCTCTCGTGCTCTCCCCCTAGAAATGTGACAGCTGAGAGGGCTCTCTACGATCTCAAAAGTGGGCGAGAGAGTGCTCTCTCGGCGGATTGGAACACGGCGTGTGGTTCACTCGACCAACCGTCGCGATGCTCATTATTTGGTTCGTGCTATGGGGCTTGGATGTAAGTCGTCAGTGTTTGAGCCCCTTAGCTTTTTGAGTGTAACGTTTTAGCGTGAAATGCCATCTGGAATTCACCTACTTACAGTCGAGTAGATGCGGGTTGGAAGACTTCTCTGCGTTTTCTTTTTGGAGCATGGATGTCAGCATAACGTTCACCTGCGTAGAAAGGACAGTGGGCTTTTGCCTCAGTGACAAAGAACAGTGGAGAGTAGAACAGAGAAATTTGGGCGGCTCTTAACATCGTGGTCTTTAGAGCTGTTGAGGGTGAAACGAGGTGAGTATGGAGCAGCGCCGGAATGCAAGGGCGGGATAAAACCGGAGATCTCCGAGAAAACCCGTAGACAAGTGGCATCATCAGGCACGATTCCCACTTGCAAAAAATCTGGGAGCGACCCCGCCGGGAATCGAAACCGGTTCGCCTTGGTAGGAGGCGAGTAGTCTGAACACTACGTCAATGTGGCCTCACTGACAAGGAACAGCTCGGGTGCCTGCCACACGAAACAACGACCGCTGTACCATGTCGATTGTGCTTTCGTCTCGTAGGCTGGCCGTGAACTTTCAAAAGGCGTGGCCGAGTAAGGTGGCGCAGTGATAAAACTTTGCACTCGCATTCAAGATGACCCGAGTTCAATTTACGGTCCAGCTATCGTGATTTTGGTTTTCCATCGCCTGTCGAGAACGCTCTGGTTGAATGCTGGGGAAGCTCCTTACTGCAGGCCATGGTCGATTGCTTCCCCGTTCCTGCTTGCCTGAGAAACCTGCTGTGTCTCTAATGACCTCCTTGTCAACGATACGTTAAACTCTATCCACCTACTTGTCATCTACGTACCCTAAAATTGTGTGATTTCTTTACTGCCTGCAATATATGCAATCTACAAAGCTCTTGGTACTTTTTGTTGCATATCAGCAGGCGCTAAGGAACTCGTTTTCAACGTACTCTGGTGTACGCGTCAATAAAATCTTATTATCTTACTCCGTGAGTTCGGCCGGCTTGTAGGCGGTGGAACTAAAATATTTTCCTTAATTGGCTGTGAAACGACTTAAGCCGTCGTGACGGTAGGTTACATTATATTAAGGTTTTATGACACCAAGAAGAAAGCATTGTTAGATATGATACCTGTAAGCCTGCAGCCTGGTGCTGCAGTCAGCACATTTTCCCATAAGGAACTTTGAGCAAGTTTTAGAAAAACTATTTTTTTGCGAAGTTATTTCATCTGAAATGATTTTAGTTCTTCTGCCTTTAAGGTCGGGCACATTCAAGTTCTACTGCTTGTATATGAAAAAACGTTTAGGCTAAATATTGGTTTAAAAATATCTTTGCAGGAAAACTGATTTTAAGACTTCTGCCGAACAGCCGTTTGGCCGTTGAACTTAGAAAATTACCGTATGTCTGCGATAAATGCTGCGATGAAGTAGTGAATTTTTTCTGTTCGTTGGTGTCGCGGTTGTGGGGCGATCAGATTACTTACCTTCCATCATGGCAAACCGAGTTCAATTCCAACCGGGATCGACCACGGATTTTTGCCTTTGCGATATGTGCAGGTAGTCAGAGGATACTCACGTTTCCCACACTGATTGCATTTCGTAGCTGCTCCGTCTACTCACATCTTCAGACTCGTAGGCGCTCAAGACTTCCTAACGTCTTCTAATCCACGAATGACTTTTTCGTATACACACTCCGTTTTCTAACGTGGGATAGTTAAATGATTCAGTTTCAGAAACACCACACTAACCTCTTTAACAACGGCTCTAAAAATTTAACATAAAATTTTCTGTCACTGAAACAAATTAACTGAAGCCAAGCTAATAATTGTCTTCTTAATATTATTCCCCTAGAAAAATGGCACACATCCCAGAAGAATCGCGAGATTAAGTGTCCCTCCCTACAGAGTTTTACTCATTTTTCCGTGAGTTTTACTGACAAAAGACAGAAATATTTGTTAATTTGACTGACAAAGAAGAAGAAATCTGGTAGCATTCTTTTTAAGACCGCTATTTTACATACGATTAAAATTACAGTTTCAGACAGAAGTAGATGTATAAACATTTAAATGTATTCAAGTTACCGATCAAAATGTTTTAAAAATATACCATTAGGGGGAAAATGTATTATTTATGGTTTAGTTTTTTTTTTATTTCGTTTGTAACCAAACATTTCAAACAAATTAGTTTTTCGCCGTGTTAACGTGATCTATAAAAAGTTTATAAAACTCTATATATTTTGGTGTTCTTAATTATTGTTTCAATACGAACATGATTTTCCGTTAATAAATCCATCAATTTTATATTTTTTATTTATCTGTATATTTTTATTGTGTTAGTGTTCACGTTCATGAGTGAAAAGGAACTTGCACAAAATATGATCAACCAGTGCGAATATTTAATGATATGTGGGGAGTGAGGCATTTCGGTGCAATAGACTGATGCAATATTGATCCAAGTAAGAGAGTCGTAATCTTCCTTGCTGAGTCTTCCGGAATTATGGGATTGTAATAAAGTAAGCCTTTTCTTTTCATCAAGTTCGAAGTTCGTGATTCTCTGGAAACAATACGGAGGGAAGAAGACATTTGTCATAGCTCAAGTTCTTGGGAGAAAGACAGAGTTGGCAGGGTGCATTATTCATGAATCTAGAATTCGCAAATTTCATTTTCTAGGGCAAATAAACCCTCACCGCCAGAAACCTCTCAGGGATTTCTATGCATATGTGTATGCTCTGCTAAACTGCAATAACTATATACCCGGGAAATATTTTAGATTTTTTTATATGGCAGATGTTTTTTTTATGAATAAAGAGTGCTTGCTGCAATGCGGTAAAGTTCCACATCTACACATGGAAATCTCGCATATATCAAAACAGCTTGAATATCGTTGTTGGATATCTTTCCCAGTCTGCTTTTGCCAAAAAGCGAATGTAACGAAAAAGCGGCGCAACATTTTCTCTGGGTAGCAATTTGTCACGTGCTATTCAAATGTCTATCCAGAAAAACATGTTTTGCAAACGTTCATTGCTGTTTTTTTTTCTGCACGAGCCATCACATCAAGCCAAAACACAGTATTTTTATCTGTTTTATCTTTTATTCCGGCGTGCCTTTCTTTGTGATTAATTCGACAGATTCAAACTGGAGCATCCGATAATGAAAATTTCTCCAGTATTCAAATCGATAACGCGCATGTAAATAATATTTTTAACTTTGCTTTAAAAAAAATTATAGCTTCCATGTTTTTTTTTTCTGAAAAGACGAAATATTCACGTACGTTTACGTGGCACTGTAATATTTTCAGTTGAAATCTAAAGCAGACTTGCAAAACTACGATTATAGTTATTTTATTTTGAGTTGATTTCAATTTATAATATAATACACCATTTGAGCCACTACTTAATGTCCAATGTTTTTCATTTATATGCAGACCAACCTTCACAGCGATTTCAGCCCATTTTGAAAACAAATTAAGCTATAGCTGTCATTAATCACAAATTAAACCATATAGAGGTTGTCCCATTTATCTTAACCTCCCACAATAACTCGGTTCCGGGGCTCCAAATGAAAAAGTGTTTCATATATAGATTGTATAAATGGAAGGGGGGATAAATACTGCTGGGGAGTCAGCCTTATAACATTATTTATTAGTGAGTTATGAGGACTAACATCAGTTTTTAAATAACAAAATGTATCTNCTGTTTTTTTTTCTGCACGAGCCATCACATCAAGCCAAAACACAGTATTTTTATCTGTTTTATCTTTTATTCCGGTGTGCCTTTCTTTGTGATTAATTCGACAGATTCAAACTGGAGCATCCGATAATGAAAATTTCTCCGGTATTCAAATCGATAACGCGCATGTAAATAATATTTTTAACTTTGCTTTAAAAAAAATTATAGCTTCCATGTTTTTTTTCTGAAAAGACGAAATATTCACGTACGTTTACGTGGCACTGTAATATTTTCCGTTGAAATCTAAAGCAGACTTGCAAAACTACGATTATAGTTATTTTATTTTGAGTTGATTTCAATTTATAATATAATACACCATTTGAGCCACTACTTAATGTCCAATGTTTTTCCTTTATATGCAGACCAACCTTCACAGCGATTTCAGCCCATTTTGAAAACAAATTAAGCTATAGCTGTCATTAATCACAAATTAAACCATATAGAGGTTGTCCCATTTATCTTAACCTCCCACAATAACTCGGTTCCGGGGCTCCAAATGAAAAAGTGTTTTATATATAGATTGTATAAATGGAAGGGGGGAATAATACTGCTAGGGAGTCAGCCTTATAACATTATTTATTAGTGAGTTATGAGGACTAACATCAGTTTTTAAATAACAAAATGTATCTATTTGTCAAACGTTCAATGAAGCTCGTCAAGACCTATTCAAAAATGTATCGCAATATAGCAGGCTAATAAACAGATCGTTAAAAATGGCCACCGACATTGGGACTTATAGGTTCATGAAGACCCGTTATGTGATTATTTGCGCCACGATTGCGCGGTATGGTGCAGCCGGGAATCAAACCGGTTTCACCTTGGTGGGTGACGAGCGCCCTATCATCTGCACCACTGTGGCCCCTAGTGTACAGGAAACTGAACTTATACATTTTTTAGATCTCTAATGGCAAGAACTGGGCAACCACCAGGCGGATCAATTATTGGTTAAAAATCGCTGAATTAATTACTCTATTATAACAGGGCTAAGTCACAGAGTAATTAAAAATACAGAGGTGAACCACTTATACTGCGAACCACCAAAAAAAGTGTCGCTGTCCAGCGAAATGTCTGAACGCCCTCCGTTTGCCTGGTAACATACTAACCAACCGGCAGCCCAGCCAATAGGGAACAATTCGCAGCGATCAGCAGCCACTCAGACGCGAGGCTCGTTTGCATAGCCTCGCGTAGTTGACTGGAGAATAGGTAGGTCCACAATGAGGAACCGCCAAGCTATTTCCTGCCTATGTGTATTAACGTAATAGCATATTTCCTCGTAATTTTCATGTTATGAATAGTGACCCGTCGCTGGATAAACCAACTGTGCTTCTGATTATTAAAATATAGTAACCCCTGATACTTTCGTAAAATAGTTGATGACAGCAGGAGCCTTTAACAGTGGCTGAAGATACTATCACAGATATTAATTATCCATGCATTCGGTGGTGTTACTTGAATTATTTCCGTAGCATTAAGATTAAATAATTCATGGTAATCTACTCGCAAAGCCATCAATCACTTAAAAAAAAAAACTAAATTTCCACCACAGTCCTTAAATATATCTTACGTTTTTTAATAAATGCTTAATTTTGTGTAAAAGTTATTTTATANTGAATTAATTACTCTATTATAACAGGGCTAAGTCACAGAGTAATTAAAAATACAGAGGTGAACCACTTATACTGCTAACCACCAAAAAAAGTGTTGCTGTCCAGCGAAATGTCTGAACGCCCTCCGTTCGCCAATCAATGCCTGGTAACATACTAACCAACCGGCAGCCCAGCCAATAGGGAACAATTCGCAGCGATCAGCAGCCACTCAGACGCGAGGCTC
The DNA here is from genome assembly GCA_002778355.1 of Clitarchus hookeri. Classification (NCBI taxonomy): domain Eukaryota; kingdom Metazoa; phylum Arthropoda; class Insecta; order Phasmatodea; family Phasmatidae; genus Clitarchus; species Clitarchus hookeri. The sequence goes on from NQII01000693.1 coordinate 480,565, forward strand.
GTTTGCATAGCCTCGCGTAGTTGACTGGAGAATAGGTAGGTCCACAATGAGGAACCGCCAAGCTATTTCCTGCCTATGTGTATTAACCTAATAGCATATTTCCTCGTAATTTTCATGTTATGAATAGTGACCCGTCGCTGGATAAACCAACTGTGCTTCTGATTATTAAAATATAGTAACCCCTGATACCTTCGTAAAATAGTTGATGACAGCAGGAGCCTTTAACAGTGGCTGAAGATACTATCACAGATATTAATTATCCATGCATTCGGTGGTGTTACTTGAATTATTTCCGTAGCATTAAGATTAAATAATTCATGGTAATCTACTCGCAAAGCCATCAATCACTTAAAAAAAAAACGAAATTTCCACCACAGTCCTTAAATATATCTTACGTTTTTTAATAAATGCTTAATTTTGTGTAAAAGTTATTTTATATTTTTTTTAATATTGATGTGTGGCGAGTACATAGGGTAGGAATTGCGCTGTATTCACAACCTGAGAAATAACCCCGGGGAAGTCCCGCCGTAAAAGGACACGTGGGGAAGAACCGAAGCGAGAGAAAAACAGGGAAAGTCCCGAAAATTAGCTGATATAAGCCCTCGGCGAAGGAAACAGGGTAACCCCCGCCGAGAATTAGTGCCGACACAGCTTACAGGAATCCCCAAGACGCTTGCCACCTCCTCCCTCCACCCCTTGTTTGAGCGCGCGAGCCGCTGATGAGACATGGAATCTTATACAAAAAACGCGCGAGGGACACCAGGGAAGTCCCTGTTTCTCTCGACACAATCTGCTGACAGCCAATTTGAATATATCGGGAGACGGGTTAAATTCGGGAGCAGCGAAGAAACGAGGACAGTCGTCGTCAAGTAGTTGTCATCATTCAGTCGGGGGCAGTCAGTTGTGGTTCGGCAGCCGCGATGCGAGACAGAGAAGGTGGTTAGGCGAGAGGCAGTAGTATCACCAGGCTGGAGTTCGGGCCCGGCCCAGGCAGTCAGTTGTAATCAGTTGTTCGCAGTCAGTTGTTCAACCGAGACAGGAGTTGTTCGGCGGTACAACCGTGAGACGAGATAGATGCAGCCGAAACGGGAGAAGCCGAATCAGACACGGGAGTAATCAGGAACAGCCGAAACTTCATGTGTAAATTCCCGAGACAAACCCATTAAAAGTATCGAGAACTTATGAGAACGTAGAGGCAGTTTCCGTGGTGAGGAATGCAGAAACGCGATAGCCGGAAGTAGGACGAGGAGGAAGTACTCTCCAACCAGGAATGCCAGCCGGGATCGCAGGGAAAGTAAAAGTCACGGGAAAACCAATCCCGGACTTCAGAGAGAGACCGTCAAAGCTGCAGGAAAAAGCCAACTTAGTACAGCACGCCAATGAGAGCCAGTCCGAGGGCCTGAATGTGGGCCACCCAACTCACCATGCCTCAGCTACCAACGAAGACAACTCACCAAAAGCCGCAGTCACAGATAAGTAGAGAAACGTCTCCCTTCAACAACCTTCCCCGATGCATAGTATTCAGCCCACCAGCCCTTCAGACTTACGACTAGAGGAGGGCTCAGCCTTGCAAGTGTGTGTAATAACTATGTGACCTTCAGATCAATAAAATCCTGGTGTGTTAAATAACGGAGATTACGAGTATTTGTTTACCCCTAACGCAACCACCTCAGGTGCCCTTAGTCTGCACCAATAAAATTTAAGTTTTTGAACTACTGGCCACCATCCTGTATAACTCAGGTGACCTAGTAGCTGCAATATATTTTTACGGAAATTAAATCCTTATACGAAGAAGTAAATGTTACAAATTAAAAGAGTGATAAAATTAAATTTAAAAAAAATGTTTTTCTTAAAAGGAATAAATGATTTTAGACAGTGAATGGCTAAGAATTTAATCTCCCTTTATATTCCTCTCCAAACAAATGCTTCTAATGGAAAAACTTGTTCACTTAAAAAAANGCTAAGAATTTAATCTCCCTTTATATTCCTCTCCAAACAAATGCTTCTAATGGAAAAACTTGTTCACTTAAAAAAATCCAAGCCATAAACTGGATAATGTCTAAACACACTTTGCCGAATAAATTTTTGTGAGTTGTAAAAAAATATAATAAAATACGTCAGGCAGATAATTAGCAATGTCACCCTGCGAACGTGTTTTCTGCGGGCGCTAATATTTCCACTCAAGTTAAAGTAGTCGAGACGGCCGTGTGGCTGTTTCTCATTTGCATGTAAATCGGTTTTCATCAGCATTTTACTCCGAAGGCGCAATAAAATAACGCACGGGANGGCTGTTTCTCATTTGCATGTAAATCGGTTTTCATCAGCATTTTACTCCGAAGGCGCAATAAAATAACGCACGGGATTATGAGCCGTAATGGCAACGTGTTCCACAGGTTCGCCAAACTTGTTCGGCGGCCGGAGAAAATCCTAGCGTGTGAGACATTACTCCAGGGTGGACTGCAAGAAGGGTATATCATTCTTTGCATGCCCATATTTTTTAAAAGTGTCACGTGTTAAAATGTGTTGTGCATTAGTTAATTTAACAGAACAACGACAATTTTTTTATTTATAAAAACCCGCATCTTGGTTATTTAAAGCATGCCGACAGACGTGACAGATATATTGGTTGAAGTAAATCTTTAGTCACCTAGATGTGATGTCCGAATTTTTTTTTCACAGGTGTAATGGGATTGTACATAATACAGCCTGAAAATCTGAAATTTGCATATAAATATGATAGCGTTTCGTCAAGAGTGAGGGTCGGTTTCCTTGTAGATATGAGGTAACATAAAACTCACTCCAAAGCAACATTAGTACAAATTAAATATTTTTTTTTTTGTTTAAAAACATTGTAAACACGAAACATTATCGGCTGTAGGAAAATGCGTAGTCAAATGAACAAGAATTTTTCTACAAGTCCAATACATAATTAAATATATCACTCCGGAAATTACAATGACGAATGCTACGAGAGATTTACGATAGGAACGTTATATCACTACAGAAACACAAAAAGAAGAAATATGAAAAACCACAATAGATATAAGCTTCATGTTTCCTTTGAAAGACGAAGCTGGCCCATTCTGCATATATTCCTATCATTTTTGCACAGAGATTAAACATACAACAAGACAATTTGGAGCTTTTAGAAAAATATAAGTATCATGATAACGGATCTCTACAATTAAATTTGCTCTTATTTTCAGAGGTCAAACCCAACACAAGTATGTGCACTTTCAACAGAAAGTGTATTATATATTCTGGATTTGTTTAAAGTTTAGAAGAAATAAAATTTTCTGGTTGTCTAATTAGGGACCTAAAATGACTTTTACTCCAACATTTATGCAGTCTTAAATTACTGAAAAAATTTTGTACGCGATTATGCTTGAGAGTTAGTATACTGGGAATTAAGGGATGTGTTTGGTTTTATGGAATAAAATAATCACTATAATATTATACTTAATATTCAAGATGGAATCTTCCAGAAATTACTTTCAAATATTTAATTGATAAATTGCAATGTTTTTGGAGTTAGTTGTCGTTATAGCATTCCAAGCCATGATCTGCGATAAATTTTTAAGTTAATTAACTACATGGCGATGAAATATTAGTTTGTTGTCGAGGAGGCCAAAATAACCGATATTATCCATCAGATTGATCTTTCGATCGTTTAAGAAAATGTTTTACACAGACATTTTTTTCTGGTTAAGAAAACAAATCAATTAATTTTTAAATTTACGTCCTGTCAATAACTAACTGACAGCATTGAAGTCTCGTTTTAACTTCAATAATTTAATTTAAACTTTTTTGAATATCTTTTTTCTCTATCAAGGTACAATAAACTATTTCAACCAACTTAAGACTTTCAAAAAATAAGAAATTCATTTCAACAATTGCGTAAACAAATTGCCAATTTGGAGAACATCAGATAATTCAGTAAGAGAATAACGGAATACATTTTTATTAAATTTTTTTTTTAACGCCAAAGTTCGAATGAGAGTAAATAACTACACTTATTTAGGACACTTTATTTTCTATGTGGGATTGTTGGAATATATAGAATAATTTGCTGATATCATAAAATCTGACAATTTTTTTTCCTAGGTGTATCGACACCTGGATAAAATTTATTTTTGGCTTTGTAGTAAAAAAACTTTTGCTTTTCTGTTGGTACGCAGTTACGCCAAAAATGCTTTTAATCTGTTAAATATATCACACAAAGTTTTATTGCTTTTGTGGGTTAAACTAATCATGACCTAATCCGCTCGGTCCTCGTCTCAATGATAGAGNCACTTTATTTTCTATGTGGGATTGTTGGAATATATAGAATAATTTGCTGATATCATAAAATCTGACAATTTTTTTCCTAGGTGTATCGACACCTGTATATACTTTATTTTTGGTTTTGTAGTAAAAAAACTTTTGCTTTTCTGTTGGTACGCAGTTACGCCAAAAATGCTTTTAATCTGTTAAATATACCACACAAAGTTTTATTGCTTTTGTGGGTTAAACTAATCATGACCTAATCCGCTCGGTCCTCGTCTCAATGATAGAGNCACACAAAGTTTTATTGCTTTTGTGGGTTAAACTAATCATGACCTAATCCGCTCGGTCCTCGTCTCAATGATAGAGGACATGTGGCACATGGTGGATATTTATGGTCGTCACTGTACACGACAAGGACTCAGTGACCTGTGTACTAAGCGCCTTGCTTCAGTTAAAATAAAACTTCCACTTATAGTCTATATATTAATTGTAATATTTCATTTATAACCAGCATGAATACAAGCAGAGAGGAAACGGGTGTTAGTAATGCCTAATAATAAATAGTTATTATGCAAAATGTTATTAAACTGAGTTCATACGAATGTGGTGCGTTGTACCGTTAGTGTAATTCCCTAGAATTTGTTAAGCTTTGTTTGCACGAGGCGGAGGGATATCCTGAAAATAGAACTTTAGTAGGGCTTCAGAAAAGTTGGAAGTAAATGTGAATCAACTTTATAGCCCACGCACGGNTCCTGAAAATAGAACTTTAGTAGGGCTTCAGAAAAGTTGGAAGTAAATGTGAATCAACTTTATAGCCCACGCACGATTATTTTGAACTTTTCTGAAGCCCTGCTAGAGTTCAACTACCAGGATATTCCTCCGCCTCATGCAAACAGAGTTTATCGCACGCACCGTGCATTCATGCGCACCGAAAGTAATAATATTTTGCATAAAAACTATTTCTCACTAGGCATTACCAACAAGCCTATTTACTCACTGTTTTTATGTATGTTAATTATAAATAAAAAATTATAATTAATTGATAAATTATTTATAAAATTAAAATTTAACCAGAAATAGGGTACAATATGTTAAAACAAGTATAAAACNTCCTGAAAATAGAACTTTAGTAGGGCTTCAGAAAAGTTGGAAGTAAATGTGAATCAACTTTATAGCCCACGCACGGTTATTTTGAACTTTTCTGAAGCCCTGCTAGAGTTCTGCTTCCAGGATATTCCTCCGCTTCATGCAAACAGAGTTTATCGCACGCACCGTGCATTCATGCGCACCGAAAGTAATAATATTTTGCATAAAAACTATTTCTCACTAGGCATTACCAACAAGCCTATTTACTCACTGTTTTTATGTATGTTAATTATAAATAAAAAATTACAATTAATTGATAAATTATTTATAAAATTAAAATTTAACCAGAAATAGGGTACAATATGTTAAAACAAGTATAAAACNAATTAATTGATAAATTATTTATAAAATTAAAATTTAACCAGAAATAGGGTACAATATGTTAAAACAAGTATAAAACTCTTGTGATGCATAACATAATAAGAAAACAAACACACAATTATTTATGGGGTGAATTTTCAAAGGTTTGATTCAAAAAGAGTGAAGACACCGCGAAGGGACTATACTTCTGGGTCTTGCTGCTTGCATCGGATAGCAAGTGTTACAAAAGCGGCGTCAGGAAACCAGGAATCCGCGTTAGGTAAAATAAAAAGTAACAACGCAAGACTCTTAAATGTATTCATATTGCCGTGAAATAAGTATATTTGTATCTTATTCCTTATGCAGAGCGCATTGACGTTGACTTTTTGTTTCTATAAAAGGGGAAAATCTCATACTGTCTGTAACCTTACTTACGTTCATTTTATAGGTTGTTCACGATAAACTGAGCACTTTTGAAAGCTCTGCTTAAGATTTAATTGTACNTTACTTACGTTCATTTTATAGGTTGTTCACGATAAACTGAGCACTTTTGAAAGCTCTGCTTAAGATTTAATTGTAAGCATATTGATATGTGAAATTAACATTGTCTTAGGTCCGACAAATTCATTTATCCGTCGAAGTAAAAAATGTAAAATTGTTAGAAAAAAAAATATTTTTACAAATTTTCTAGTTCTCACATTTGTATGATTTTAAAAATCAGAAAGCAAAATAAATAATTCCAGTATTCACGTGGGTTTTCCTGACATTTTTAATTTAACTTTAAAACATGGAACTACTGTTTCTCCACCATTACCAACTTGACTGGGCGAATGCCCGTTAGTGTGCCNTTACTTACGTTCATTTTATAGGTTGTTCACGATAAACTGAGCACTTTTGAAAGCTCTGCTTAAGATTTAATTGTACGCATATTGATATGTGAAATTAACATTGTCTTAGGTCCGACAAATTCATTTATCCGTCGAAGTAAAAATGTAAAATTGTTAGAAAAAAAAATATTTTTACAAATTTTCTAGTTCTCACATTTGTATGATTTTAAAAATCAGAAAGCAAAATAAATAATTCCAGTATTCACGTGGGTTTTCCTGACATTTTAAATTTAACTTTAAAACATGGAACTACTGTTTCTCCACCATTACCAACTTGACTGGGCGAATGCCCGTTAGTGTGCCCGTTCAAACAGATGTAACTAAGAGCAGTGACATTTTCCATACTTTGATTTCAGCAAGTGGTCACTTCTAAAACGATCTTTAATCCTATCACTCACATGCACACACACACACACACATACTCTCTCTCTTTCTTTCTCTCTCTCTCTCTCTCTCTCTCTCTCATTCCTCTCTCCCCCTGACCAGACTGTGAACATCTCAATTCTAAAAATTTAAATAAATTATACATAACAGTTCCGTTTTTGGTTACATAAATACACTGAAGAGACAAAAAAAACTGGTATAGGCGTGCGTATGCAAATATCAGAGGTGTGGTACTAATCAGAGTAACGCGATGCGGTCGGCAGCTAGTTCGGTTACTGCTGCTACAATGGCAGGTTATCAAGATTTAAGTGAGTTTGAACGTAGTGTTATAGTCGGCGCACGAGAGATGGGGCATAGCATCTCCGAGGTAGCGATAACATTGAGTGTACCGTGAATATCCGGAATCCGGTAAAACATCACATCTTCGACAACGCTGAGGCCGGAAAAATATCTTAAAAGAACAGGACAAACGACGACTGACGAGAATCATTAAACGTCACAGACGTGCAACACTTTCTCAAATTGGCGCAGATTGGATTTGTGGACTGCCCTGCAGTATTCATGGTATGAATTGCCTCCTGCATACCTTCAGACATTATTCGAGTCCATGCCACGTCATCTTGCGGCACTTCTGCGTGCTCGGGAGGTCCCACACGATATTATGCAGGTGTACTAGATTTTTTGGCTCTTCAGTGTACTTATAAATAAAATACATTTATAAAGAGTGACGTGAGGAGTTCAACGTGAGTTATCAATAGTTATTACACACTGAAGAAGTTACCAACCACTGTCTTTCAACTCTGGGGGTTGACGCCCCTCCTGGCTGAAAATTTGACGGTCGACCGCCCCCCTTGACATCCTGTACTCAGGCGCCAATGTTTTAGAGGACAACTTCCCCCACCCCGTAAAAAAAATATTACGCGCAATCTAGATTTCAATATTCTACGTGCACGCCGCTTTCCTTTCTTTAACAGCCACGTGTATTTGCAAAAAAGATATTATCTCCAGTAAAATTATTCGGCCAATTAGAACTAAATTTCTCCTTCGCCGAACATCTGTGATTCATGGGCAGGCAGCTAAGAAGGTTAACAGTTAAAAATCATCCGGTCACAAAAGTGGATCTGAGCTAAGGCGGCCCCTCTTCTTGAGTGTTAGTTTTGCTTGGAAGAACTGATACACAAATGAGCAGCTAATTGTTACACAAGCAAGAAGTAGCAGCCACTTTTACGAATGTACGCAAATAATGAATTAAGACTTTAAGTCCTGGAATTGTGCGCAGTGACACCCACATTTCGCAATACTTGTCAGTTCGGTGTACAAAGGAGGCACTGCCACAAGTTCACAGGTTGATATGGGTTGTCCAAGGTAAACTGAGCACTTTTGAAAACCCCGCTAAGGATCTACTTTTCTTTTTATCTTGTAGCCGTCCGCCACACGTGACAGTAACATTTTCATGGGCCATCTCAATTTACTCGTGCTTCATAGAAGTGAAACAGCGCAAGTTTTTAAGGGAAATAAATGTTTTGATAATATGCAGATTTATGCGTTTATGCGCATTAAACAAGAAGCAATGACATCAGTAGCCACAAATTTAAGCTTGGCCCGTTCGGTCCCGAATTAATTTGCGAGCTCGAGTGTTGCAACCATAAAAAATTTTGATGAGAGCTGTACTTGAGCGCAGCGTGCTTTCACAACCCAGTGCGAGTTCGTTGATCTCATCATTAGCCATTCACAAGTGAGACAAGCAAAAACTTCCACTAATCAGATCACTCGGAAGAAAGAAGAACAGAACACCGGCCAATGATTCCTTGTTGTGTACATTGCTGAACATAAATATCCTTCACGTGCAACATGACCATGATCCTGGACACCCAAGCTGAACGGGTTAACGTTCGCAGTGCAAAGTCAAGTCTGAGAACTATTTCGATTAAATTGCTGCCAACTGAATCGGCAGCCTGCGGGTCGGCGTGTACTGCAGTATACATTTAGTGATTTTTTTTCCAAAGGTTGCTCATTCTTTTTCTCTTTGTTTATCACTGGTTCGCAATCCTGCAGTGCCCAATCACATAAGCAACAAGCAAGTACAAGCGTTCGACATCTATACTAGCACCCCCGAAAATTCGCGATATTCCGGAGTCCTTGGCAACGACAAACGAAAACCTGTGGTTTTTTTCATAGTATTTAAGTTATGTCCTAAGAATTTTTCTGGAATGGTCACTAACTCTAAATATATATATCTGACGTATTGGGCTTTTGCTCAACTATAAGGCGGTATGTTTGGGTGTCTACCTCTCGCGTGCAGTATTTCCATATACACGGGTAAATAGTATCTTTAATATCGACCGAGTGAATGAGAGTGCAGCATCAGTCACGTGACAGTGTGAAAATACCAAATTTTTACTATTACGCAGATCATACTCAAGTGTGCCCAAATAATATGCGATTCCAGCTGCCACTAATTAAAAAACTATTGTATTTTAAAGCCTTTGCGACATGTAACTATATGNTACGAGCAGTGATTTTTTTTCCAAAGGTTGCTCATTCTTTTTCTCTTTGTTTATCACTGGTTCGCAATCCTGCAGTGCCCAATCACATAAGCAACAAGCAAGTACAAGCGTTCGAAATCTATACTAGCACCCCCGAAAATTCGCGATATTCCGGAGTCCTTGGCAACGACAAACGAAAACCTGTGGTTTTTTTCATAGTATTTAAGTTATGTCCTAAGAATTTTTCTGGAATGGTCACTAACTCTACATATATATATCTGACGTATTGGGCTTTTCCTCAACTATAAGGCGGTATGTTTGGGTGTCTACCTCTCGCGTGCAGTATTTCCATATACACGGGTAAATAGTATCTTTAATATCGACCGAGTGAATGAGAGTGCAGCATCAGTCACGTGACAGTGTGAAAATACCAACTTTTTTTACTATTACGCAGATCATACTCAAGTGTGCACAAATAATATGCGATTCCAGCTGCCACTAATTAAAAAACTATTGTATTTTAAAGCCTTTGCGACATGTAACTATATGCGCTTTTTCGTTGCGAAAATCGCAGTTAAGTAAGTTAATAAGATTTGTGAGTACAAACAGCCAGGGATATATATAAGTAGAAGAATTTATTATGTTTTGGTACATCGTGACCTGGGACCGGAGATCGGAGCTGTTCATGCTCTATCACTCCGGTCCCCCGGCGGCCATCTTGTCCGCAATGTTGGATTTCGGTGACCGTTGACCCCGGTGACCTTTGACCTTGAAAACCCTCAAAAAATCAAAAAAATCAAAAAAGCAAGAAAATTAAAAAAAATTATAAAAATGAAAATAAATATGTTCAAGAATGATTAAAAATTTGTTTTAACCACTTACCTATACACAGTTTCCCCCAGCACCACGTCCACGACCCCCTCCTCTCCCCTCACCAACATAACCAATGTTTCTAATTGGCTAATTGCCCCATGCCGTCCACCCCTACCGTTCATTCTCACCGGCTAATTGCCCAACACCCTCCATCCCCACCCCTGATTCTCACTGGCAGATTGACCCACCTCCTCCGCCAACACCTATCATTCTCATTGGCTAATTGCCCCCACCCTCTCCAACAATGTCCAATATATTTAATTATCCAATTACTTGTATTCGCTCCACCGCCATCCATGATTCTCATTGGCTAATTACTCAAATTAGTTTGACTCCTTCCACCCCCACCCAAGATTCTCATTAGCTAATTAGTCGGCAGGCCTCCAATGTTTCTCATTGGCCAATTTAATTACGTTCGCTTGACCAATTGGTGGGTGAACTACTCAAGGTCGCTCCGTCCTCTCTCCCCCACCAACAATTACTGAAGTCTGTTCGACCCTATTACCACCACACCTTTGATCGTTTCGCCGTATGCAGCCACCTTGGTGGCTTCTTCGTTTGTCATTTGTTTACATTTTCAACATCTAGGTGGCGCTATTTTCTCGATTCCGTCACAAGAAAAGCTGCCGATTAAGTCACCCGGTAATAACCATATTTGATTAAGTTTTATAAAGTATAGATGGTACTGTTGGCTTCCTCCAGGTTAGATTCAATTTTCAACAAATAGGTGGAATTAATTTCTCGATTTCACTGCCAGGCGAGCTGTCGGTACCCGCTCATTCTGACGATTTAGTCGCAAAGTGAGCTGCCGGCAGTCATAGGAAAATCTGTAATTTTTCATCCCATGTTTAAAAAAGATTTTTTTCCAATCAGCTGTTTACCTACATGCATAAATTAATAAATCTATATTTTTTAAATTAAAAACTTTGATTAAGACAGAACAAAAAATATTTTTCGTTGTTTTTTTACAAGTTAAATTACCATTGAAATTGAGTATTCATTCTGTTACCCTTCACCCTACCACTTTGACCGAGTAATTATTCAGCATCTCTTAATCTCTTATCACTACCGCTCTTGTTTTTAGCATTGTCCGCCAGAGCGTACTAGTGTGGGGAAAGTATTTATTGGGAACAATGTCGACTCTCGCCACAGTTTCTCGTCGGATGCATGAGTTGACACCTCTCTCTCTCTCTCTCTCTCTCTCTCTCTCTCTCTCTCCCCTCGTCTTTTAGCATTCTGACTGGTAAGTTCAGATATTTATTTCTATCGGGTCTCAGGATATTATCAAGCGTGCACGTAATACGCATATATTTTGCCGCGAAATTAAAAATCTGCTCAAATTTGTAGTATCGGTTCAGGCCAGCTAGTCTCTGGAGGAATATGTGACCTCATAAAATATGGTACTAGAACTTAGTTATATATATACATATATATGTTAACAATTGATCTTATTTGCAATGACGTAACCTCAGTACTCGTGACACTACTGTAACATTTCGTTTACATTCACCAAATGTGTTCGAAGACACAAAAAGTATGGATGTTCGAATAATGCAGATAGAGTGGCCTATAAGTGTGGAATCTGTGGCATGGCACTTTGGTTCAGGATGAGTATCCACAATAGTTCCAGCGACCATCACGATCAAGAACCGTGGCAAGAACTGCGTTGGTTAATGACAATGGTTTCGTGGAGGTCCAAACTGCATTCCAACGCAGTCTTTAGACCTATGCATCCACAACGAGAGTGGGTATTCGAAAGATGTTTGCGCATTTTGAACTCGAATGGGGCAAACCATCGNCACTTTGGTTCAGGATGAGTATCCACAATAGTTCCAGCGACCATCACGATCAAGAACCGTGGCAAGAACTGCGTTGGTTAATGACAATGGTTTCGTGGAGGTCCAAACTGCATTCCAACGCAGTCTTTGGACCTATGCATCCACAACGAGAGTGGGTATTCGAAAGATGTTTGCGCATTTTGAACTCGAATGGGGCAAACCATCGNGACCTATGCATCCACAACGAGAGTGGGTATTCGAAAGATGTTTGCGCATTTTGAACTCGAATGGGGCAAACCATCGCTTTTGGCTCTCCACATAGACACGTCACCAATAAATTTTAATGCATGGCTCGAACGCAGTTTTGCAAATCAGACCTCATTCAACTAAAGAGAGGTATTCGAATCGAAAGGCAAGATATCGAAAAAAAAAACTCTAAAACCTCACACTGTAAATATACTTCACGAGAAAGAAGCATACAAACAGCGTGTTTCGGTGTAAATATTAACGAAAAATCAATCACCGAGTGCCCCTTCCCCTCTAAACAACATACTTGTCTCCCTCAGCAAAACATTTGTTTAAAATTCATGTTGGAAAGAATCATGTGTCANGTGACTTTAGACGAATGAAAATTGACATGCGAACATGTGTATGTGTATGAGTGAGGCCTCTACGCCAGCAGCTGTCAATAGTATTGAATCTTTATGAATTACGCAAACTAAAAGGCAGTTTTATTCCCGAGATTCTGGTCTCCCACGTGCAGATTTATACTTCAATACATATTAAAGTGCGCTTACAGCTCTCATTCACCACCCTTCAACCTCGTCACCGAAATTTAACCAGTTTGTCCGTCACCCAGAGCTTATTTCGACGACATTGCATTTCTCACTACGTCCTGTTGCACCTGCAGACACTGTCCAGTTACATTTCGCACACTAAAGTAGCATTCGCATGGAAAATATTGCACACGTATTCTACGGAATGCTTCCGATTTTTTTTCCCCCATCCTACATAAACTGACAGAGACGTTAGCTTGAAACACCTGACCTATTTCTCGTGCCAAATTCAACAAATCTAGAACCCGAAAAAATTTCGTGAATAAATTTTAGGACAAGACAGATTTCAGAAAAATCGTTCAATTCAGTTCCTTTCGAAATTTGCGTTACAGTGCCCTAGACACACCCTGGAACACTCTATTGCTGGTTTTCAAGAAAACGAGGGTTCTATTCCGTACCACCTGGTATGGAATAAAACTGGCAACTCCATTGGGTAGAGTGAGCGAGTGAAGAGATTTGGACGGCTATTAACAGGTATTGAGAGCCGATGAGGGTGAAGCGGGAAATCCCCGAGAAAACCCTCTGACCAGCGGCATGGTCCGGCACGATTCCCTCATGCGAAAATCCGGGAGCGACCCCGCCGGGAATCGAACCCGTTTTACCTAGGCGGAGCAGAAATATTGATATAGGAATAGTACATATTATTTATATTGGTTATTTATAAAAGAATCGTTATACGAAACGACACGTCGAAAGAAAAATATATATTCTCGGTACATCGGAATTGTATGTTTTATGTAATAAAGGACTTGTAAAATTGCTAGGAATGTTACAAATTGAAGGCACGAGGCATCACAGAAGGATGTGGCATCTGTTTTTTGGTACCTAATTGTTGCCAAAGTAAACATAGTAATTTTTTGATTAAATTATTTTATTGAAAACAGGGGTTATTAAAATAGCATTCAAAAATATTTATTTCCCATACCTAGAAAAATTGATCGATTTCGATAAAATATCGTTGAAATATATCGTCGAATCATATCAATATACCGTCGATATATCGATATCTTTCCATCATCCCTAGATGGGAGGCGAGTAGTCTAACACCTGCACAACCACGGCTTGCAGTCCTTGGATCTTCTTCCAACTTGTCACGCGGTCGCCACTGACCCGCGATCACCCCCTCTGCAGCCCAAGCACCGTATCAACGCCCGTTGGCCCCGGGATGACGGGAGCAGGCGAAGAAATGCTGCGGCGGGCGCGAGGGATGTTCCTCTCTTTCTCGAGAGTGCTACAGATCGTGTGCGTATGACGGACGCGATACGCGTGATGACAGGGGCCAGCTCGCTCTGCCAAGTGTCGAGGAGCCGGCCGTTGCCAGATACGTTGGCCCGCAGCCAGCCATAACGCCGAGACAGACGCAGCTCCGCTGGATACCACTACACTTGCACCGGAAGGCGTGGCGGACGCCCTTCCCTGGCTCTGCCTACAACAAGAAAAGAGGGAACCCCCTCCCCCCTCACTCAATATCAACACGATATTCCTTCCAGCAGACTGAAAACTTCCAACGGCTTTAACATATATTTCGCATTATTCTTTCTGTTACTGATGGCTAGGGGCAGTGATATTTCGCGAAAAGATTTCGAGACAAGATACAGTCCAAAGCACTGTAGGGTCGTCCAGCTTCTTTGATTGGCTGAAAAATGTTGTGGCCCGTGTTAACCGTTTGCGCACGAATCCCGAAGGTTCAGTGTCGGAGTTACTTAGTCTGAGTGGCTTGGTCAAAGACGGACATGGTACCAGCAGCCAATGGAGGTATAACAACAGCTGAGGTGTGTATATGGTATTGAAGTCTACTGTGTGCTCATATTTTTACGCGAAAAGTCACTGGCCCTACTGATGGNCTGAGGTGTGTATATGGTATTGAAGTCTACTGTGTGCTCATATTTTTACGCGAAAAGTCACTGGCCCTACTGATGGCTCAATGTTAAACAGTTTGCATGGTCTGACTACGGGACCACTGATATTTATAGCTTTTCACTTAAATCACAACATTTACATGCATTGGCCTAGAGTCATCACTGACTTTGCTTCCCCGTCATGTGATTGGTCATTGAGAACCCCTCCAATACAATTAATTTATATAGCCCATTCAAGGCTACTTCCACGCGTTTTGAATTTAAAAAACTTTGAAAAATCACCTCATGTATGAAATGTTTGGTAGTCTCCTGAATACGTCACGTATCATAAGCGTTTCATACTCCTGTCGACCTAACAGTATCTTATTTTTTGTTTAATCAGACCGTTACCTATATTTTGTATAGAAATGNACTCCTGTCGACCTAACAGTATCTTATTTTTTGTTTAATCAGACCGTTACCTATATTTTGTATAGAAATGATTTTATTTCATTTATAATTAATATGGATGAAAACAAAGAGGACATAGGCGTGTTGGTAATGCTTACTAAGGAATAGTTCTCGTGCAGGATACTACACTGAAGAGCCAAAAAAACTGGTATAAGCGTGCGTATGCAAATAATGGAGGCATGGAACCAATCAGAGTAAAGCGATGCGGTCGGCAGCTAGATCGGTTACTGCTGCTACAATGGCAGGTTATCAAGATTTAAGTGAGTTGGAACGTGGTGTTATAGTCAGCGCACTAGAGATGGGACATAGCATCTTCGAAGTAGCGATAGCATTTGGATGTTCGCGTACAACCATTTCACGAATGTACCGTTAATATCGTAAATCCGGTAAAACATCACATCTTCGACATCGCTGCGGCCGGAAAAATATCGTGAAAGAACGGGGCAAACGACGACTGACGAGAATCATTAAACGTGAAAGACGTGTAACCCTTTCTTAAATTGGTACAGATTGGATTTGTGGACTGCCCTGCAGGATTCATGCCGTGAATTGCCTCCTGCATACCTTCAGACATTAGTCGAGTCCATGCTGCTGCGTGCTCGGGGGGCCCTACACGATATTGGGCAGATGTACCAGTTTTTTTGGCTCTTCAGTTTATTTAACTGAGCACTGATGAACGTGGTACGCCGTCCCTCCGGTGTAAATTTTACATTTAGATTAGCTTTGTTTGCATGAGGCGGAGGGATATCCTGAAAGTATAACNTCGACATCGCTGCGGCCGGAAAAAGATCGTGAAAGAACGGGGCAAACGACGACTGACGAGAATCATTAAACGTGAAAGACGTGCAACCCTTTCTTAAATTGNAACGTGAAAGACGTGTAACCCTTTCTTAAATTGGTACAGATTGGATTTGTGGACTGCCCTGCAGGATTCATGGCGTGAATTGCCTCCTGCATACCTTCAGACATTAGTCGAGTCCATGCTGCTGCGTGCTCGGGGGGCCCTACACGATATTGGGCAGATGTACCAGTTTTTTTGGCTCTTCAGTTTATTTAACTGAGCACTGATGAACGTGGTACACCGTCCCTCCGGTGTAAATTTTACATTTAGATTAGCTTTGTTTGCATGAGGCGGAGGGATATCCTGAAAGTATAACTTTAGCAGGGCTTCGGAAAAGTTGGAGGTAACCGTGAATGGATTACATCTCATATTATTTTTTTTTTCCTGGAAATGTTTTTCGACGGTTCACGCCTATGTTTCGAAAAGCATGTGACATTCCAAGCGAATAACTTTGCGCATTTATCTAGGCGGTGAAGAGATGTAAATTATACTTTCTGTCGACAGGAAAATGTAGCTGCTGGAAGTTACTTTCAGTGACGCCACGAAGTGTCGTAAATACATACTTGCTTAGCCATATCAGCAAATGAAACACTGTGTGTGTGTATGTGTGTAGTATGTGTATGTGTGTAGTATGTGTATGTGTGTGTATGTATATGTATGTGTATGTGTATGTATGTGTATTTACGTATGTGTATATATGTGTATGTGTATGTATGTGTATTTACGTATGTGTATGTGTATGTATGTGAGTGTATATGAATGTGTATGTGTATCTATGTATGTGTATTTATGTATGTTGATGTATGTGTGTGTATGTGTATGTGTATGTATGTGTGTGTGTAAAGGAAGATGCGTTTTTCATCCGTGCATGTCGGAGTAACCTACAAATAACGGTACTTCACCCCCACGCACCTGTAGTAGGACTTGGGAGTAGGCGATAAGTTGAACAATAAAATTTCTGTCCCGAAATTGGAGTCCTTGTGAAACTAAATTTATTTCAAGCCATATGCAAACATATTTTGTTGGTTGGAACCGAACTTTCTATCAGAGACGTACGGTCGTAAATTGAGAACGAGGATTGCGCAGTAACACATTACTTATAAATAAGCGTGTATCGAAACGTAATGCGTGTTTAAGCTATGGATACGGCAGCGTGCATATCACAGTGCAGACAGACTACTCATAGTGTCAGTATTTGATAGCGCGCAATAAACAAATGAGCGGAGATGAGTGGGCCGGAGCGTAAACAAACATGGTGATGGGCGCTTGGGTGTGTGTGGCAATAGGTAGGAATTACGACGAGCAGGGTTGGGTGTGCGCAGCGTAATGCGATAATGAGCGGCAATTGGCGGGTGCGAGGCATTACCCGACACGCCACGCGATGAATACAACAAATAAAGCGGTGCTGAGGTGTGGGGTGGAGGAGATCTCGGCAGTGTTGCCAACCTAACTTTCTGTCTCATAGAAATAACTTCATTGGAAAAGAGTAGATTTTTTCATGATAGCATACAAAATCACTTAAAATAATTCACGATTTTTTTTAAGGTGTACTTTCAATTACAGTTGACAATACGGAAGTTGTTATCAGTTAGTGCGGATGTACATCCGCTGATTATTTAACATTGCGCTTATACTTACCGAGCGTTGCCGCGGAATGCCGGGAGTAGCAGTTAAAAGTTGTTCGGGAGCAGTTGTATAAAATTTTCTGTGAACTTAATTAGTTTTCACACCATGCGGCGAGCACGTTGTCATAAGAAGAGATATGTTTCAAGACCTGTTTTCAGGAACATTGGTACTTTTGATTGCGACGTTGCTAAGGATGATGGTATGTTTGTGAAGCAAGTTACTATAGCAGAAGAGAGTTTCATTCTACTGAGTTTTATGTACAGGTTCGCTTTGCAAGGCATGACTGCTTGTTTGGCATGAAAATAAGGTTTAAATTCTGGTTGCGGCAAACTCTGTGACGTAGTTGGTTTGAGAAGCTATCTTATGATATAAGCGATTCTGGACTCGAATCCCGGGCTAAGTTCCTAAAAATCTCAACCCACTTCAGCGCAGCTGTAGCTTCGGTGCAAGCGTCGGTGTTCCAAGAACGTTCACAGTTTCCTTAAAATGCCACCAAAGCCGTATCCATATCTGGATCATCAGGATATGATTGTAAAGCACGCACATATGCTTACTTTCCCTGGTACGTACTTGTCCATACTGTTTGAACGGTCCATTTTTTATTCGCACTTAACATTTCATACATTTTTGCGGCAATAAAATAAACTAAGAGAAAATATAAGAGTGGGTGCATGCATTCCAAAACTGTTTCCTTAAAATCAAATGGCATTTCGTAAACTCTTGCTGACTTTTCTATGTGTAGTTGTTTCACAAAACGTTGACAGCTCAAAATAAAACTAAACTAACATGGCGACAGTAGCAAGTTCTTAAACACACCCAAAAAGTAAGAAACACCATACAACCGCCAAAGGGTGACAGAGTTTGTGTGTCCTATAGTGGGAATTCGGGACATCGCTAGTGTATTCCTTTCACAACCTCTTGTGTTTTTCTTTGTTCCAGGTGTTGCAAGTATACTATTTTGATGAGTGTTGTTCTTTAGTTGATGTCACAATGTTTCATTATCATAACTAAAGAGCTGTAGATTTTGCGTTATAGCCTGCTCACAGTTAACTGAGTACTTTTGAAAGCTCTGCTTAAGATCTACTCGTTTCACATTGTGTGTTCTTCGCTCAAATGCAAAATTAACACTGCCGTGGTCCTTCTTACTTTAACCACATGCCAATCAATTGAAAGTGTGAAATTATAATAAAAGTGCATATTTTATCAATTTCCTAAGTCTTACATTCATGTGCATTAAGTACACAGAAAGCAAAAGAAATAACATTAGCATTCATAGATGTTTACCTAGCACTATAAATTCAACAGTAGCACATGGAAATTCTTTCTCTCTGTCTTTACCAACTCTACTGGGAGCATGCCAGTTAGTATGCCAGTTAAAATATTTGCAGGCAGGAACAGTTACACTTTTCAAAGGTTGATTAAAAATTTCTAAATTAACCGTTAACAGCCCATATGCGTTAGTGATACGAACTAGTCGTAACATATAGCAATTGCGCAGTTCGTGGATCAGTTACATCCGTAGGAAGGATCGTTGGACAGTGAACTACGAAGTGTACAGCGGCGGCCAAAAATAACTTTACTCGTGCGTGATTAGAACAACTGTGTGCGCAGGGCTCCGAATAGAATATACATTGTGACGTCACAGGCGGGGCAACGTATGGACACACGTATACTTGGAGAGAATTCGGACGCAACCTAAATTATCTTTCCGCGCAATCACACGGGGCCGCGGTGGCGTAGTGGGACCACTCGCTTGCCACCAAAGTGAACCGGACT
Source organism: Clitarchus hookeri (assembly GCA_002778355.1). Taxonomy (NCBI): domain Eukaryota; kingdom Metazoa; phylum Arthropoda; class Insecta; order Phasmatodea; family Phasmatidae; genus Clitarchus; species Clitarchus hookeri. Next base: position 500,073 of record NQII01000693.1, read on the forward strand.
CGATTCATGGTGGGGTCACTCCTGAATTTTAGAATGCGAAACTTGTCGAACGTTGCCGCAGGCTGGAGGGTTTTCTCGGGGCACACCCGGTTCCCCCGCTCTTGATCTCCACCTCATTGCTCTATCTCCACCTCATTGCTCTATCTCCACCTCATTTCTCTATATCCACCTCATTGCTCTATATCCACCTCATTTCACCATCACCGGCGCTCAAGGCATCGATGTTATAGTGAACTCCAAAGGTGAAAATAATACGCAGAAGCCCAAAACGCGTCGGGCAAGTCAAGATAGTCCATTCTTGCCGCTGCACGAAAGGGCGGGGTTGTTCATTTCAATAGTGACAGCCGCCGAGAGTGGCTGCGAGAGAGCTGTTCCACATGTGCATATTACCTGTCGAAAAAAAACTTAACGCGCGCAGCGCGGTATTAAACAGTGCTGTCGTAGAGAGCAATGTTATCAGTTTGGTATGTAGAGCACCAGCAGCGTTACGTGGTTTCTCTCCCTCCAGCGGCGAGCGTTCTGGAGAGCCCTCCCCTACGCTGGCCCATCCCCTACGTTCCCTTCCTCAAAGCTGTGCCAAGGTCATGTTCTCATTCGCACATCACTGTAAAAGCGCCACCCGAACGCCCCAACTTTAGTCTGGACTCTTTCCGCGCGCAAGGGTTATATCCTAGGGGCGATGTTAGCATCCTCGCCCCTGTCCCCTTATGAACACTTTTGCCGGTCATCAAAGAGGTCCAACACCCACGAGCCCCAGTAATAAACGGAGAGCAAAAGACAAGACTTGCTCGCGTGGGCTGTACCTTGTACATCTACGCCCGACCACCATCTTCGTGTTTTTTTCTTACCTGAAGTAATACTCGACCAAGCCGAGTGTGCGTTCGGAAAATACGTGAACTACACAAGTTCACGCCTTTGTCTCTTTCCCATCCTCGCTTGCTTACCGCTTCCTCTTTCAGGATAAGACAAACCGCTAGGCAGGCGGGTGTCAGGTGTGGTCGTGACCATAAGTTGTGACACAGTGTTGACTACTTCGCGTTGCCGTGCTGATGCTTCCTTGTGGGCTGGTGTCAGTGGAAGTTGCTTACATTCGTGTCGACAGTTGTACATACGCTCGCACAGACAGATAACGGCATTGAATTGCCACAGTCATCGCCGCTGTTCCTCCCCTCTCAACGGCAACACTAGCGCTCAGTCCCCCCCCCCCCCC
>NQII01000693.1:501517-514140 GCA_002778355.1 Clitarchus hookeri
CCAACGGGCAGCACTCCTGGCTTGGTCGTGTATATGTAGTCTATTCGAGATATCTTCCAACTTTTTCAATCAAACCTTTGCAAAATCACCCCATGCATGACATCCTTGGTGGTTCTCGAAATGTGCATCATGAAAGTTTTATAGCTACTTGTGTTAACATAAAGTAGCATATTTTTGGATAACTTGAACTTTTACCTATATTTTATCTAGGAATTACAATATTTAATTTATAATTAGAATGAATGGCAATAAGGATCAAATTGGTGTGTAGATAAAACCTAGCAAGAAATAGTTCTTATGCAAAATATTACTAGACCGACTGCACACGAATGCTGTGTATTCCCCCTTTGGGTGTTGATTTTCTAGACTCGGTTTAAGCTTTGTTTGCATTAGTCGGAGGAATATCCTGGAAGTAGAACTTTAGCTGGGCTAGAGAAAAGTTGGAATTAACCGTGAAGGGAATATGGCAGTATTTTGGTTGCTGCGACCAGAGCATTTAACTGGCAGGTGTAACTATTTATTCTTGCACCTGGGTGCTAAGCCTTCTACGCCACCTCGAGGAAATGGAGGTGAAAGGTGCAAACTGCAGAATGTGTGAAATAAACGCGGATAGGCGGGAGAAAAATATTTTGAATTTCAGAGAAATTTAATGTGTGTTTCGATCGTGGTAAATACTCAGATCATGGTTGACACAATCGCATTTCAGAAAATTCAACAAGAGTACCGTATTTAAGCAAGTAGGTTTCGTAACGAACAGTGCCAGTTTTGATTCTAAATACTGTAAATAATTCGAAAATAAAAGATAGTGAATTAATTTTAATAAATATATGTAACAACTTCACAAATCATGANACCGTATTTAAGCAAGTAGGTTTCGTAACGAACAGTGCCAGTTTTGATTCCAATACTGTAAATAATTCGAAAATAAAAGATAGTGAATTAATTTTAATAAATATATGTAACAACTTCACAAATCATGAGTTAAAAACTTTGAAATATTTGGATTCGTAGGAAATTTAAGGAAGTAATTTTCTCAATTTAGCTCTCAGCCGTTCGAGTGGCGACTTCCACACTTCCTGGGGCCGCGGTGATGTAGTGGTTAGACTACTCACCTCCCAGCTAGGTGAACCGAGTTCGATTCCCGGCGGGGTCGCTCCCGGATGTTCGCATGTGGGAATCGAGCCGGACCATGCCGCTGATCGGTGGGTTTTCTCGGGGATCTCCCGTTTCCCCCCACCATTGCATTCCGGCGCTGCTCCATACTCACCTCGATTCACCTTCATCGGCTCTCAAGATCTCGATGTTAAGAGCCACCCAAATCTCCCCACTCCACACCCCCTACACCCGTCAATACATCGACGTGTTCCCGGTCACACTCGACGCATTTCTGGGCGCTTGTGTTTCAGAGAGTACGTCCCACGTGAACGACGCCATTATGGTTGGTACAAACGCAGTGGTTTCCTAGCGACGTCCGGTGGTGGGTGGCCACCGGAAATGATTCGCCTGCCCTGAGGTACCCCCTTCGGAGGCGTGGGGCAACTCAAGCTGCGCCCCACGGCCATCCGTCAATATGAACTACGGTCTGTTCCTCCCGGGTGCCAGCAACCACCCTCCACTTCCTCTCCCTCTCTCTCTCTCTCTCTCTCTCTCTCGAGCGTCCTATGTTTTACCGCCCGGCTTCATAAACCACCCTCGCCGTCAGTCGGCCCGATATTTAGGAGCTGCTTGTCCGCTACAAATCACTGCGCCGGCCAGGTAAACAAATGAGGGGTATAACTGGCATGGCCACCCTCCTTCCAAACCCCTAAAAAAAATAACTTCGCCCATGTGTCCACAACTTCACGAAGAGTCCAACCGTAACCGCCGAGACTACAAGGCCTTACACTATACAGGATGATTCTAAAATCATGGGACAAACATTGAAGGGTGGTAGAGCTCACTAAAACAAACAATTATTGTAAAGGAATATATGGGCGGAAGTGACGCGTTGAGGCACAAACACAAAAACATAACATATCTACGGCCACCACGATCGCCAGATTTATCGACTCTCGATTTTGTCCTATGGGGGCATTCGAAAGCCCTCATTTACGAGACTCCAGTTGATTCCATTGGAGATCTCGTCGCTCGACTATCCTGTGCGGCTGCACGCGTGCGTGAAATACCCTGCGTATTTGAATCTGTTCGCCAATCACTCCACCGACGCTACGAAGCTTGCATTACTGTCGGTGGTAGCAATTTGGAGCAATTATTATAAACTTTGCTGTAAAAAGTTATTTAGCGGCGACGTTGTAAATAAACAATGTGTTGCATTTCATGTGTTATTTTTGTGTTTGTGCCTCAACGCGTCACTTCCGCCCATATATTCCTATACAATAATTGTTTGTTTTAGTGAGCTCTACCACTCCTCAGTGTTAGTCCATTTTTTTTTAGAATCATCCTGTATATATGAGGTAAACCTATCTCGCTGGATGCGCGCAACCAATCCCCGTGACCCAACATTGAACTGTTTGTCTAACAGCACGACTAGCAAAAAACGGCTATTATTGGATTTGAGTTTAGAACACTGTCTAGTAGACAAATGCTTCGAGATATTTTTATACTTCCTCTTATTAATTTGCAATGCAGTTCGATTCAATTCAAACTAGTAAAGGTATTTTATAAATATAACGGTGCTTTTCATTTAAAAATTAAGATATAAACAAACACGTTCATCACTGTTGACATGTGGCTTTGACAGTTGTGTTCCTTTGGGGTGGGTCTATGTTGGGTACATGCGCAGAAGACGAATATGCGGTCTACCTCATATTTAGTCTATGATTAGAGCCTTTATGTGACGTCACTGGCGATACGCAATACAATCGCTACGCGGCAATTTTTTGGAATATGTAACGATACGGTAAGCTAAAGAGGCAGTGCTGAATTAAAAATGACTGTTCACGATAAAGTGAGGTGTTTCGAAAGCCATGCTAAGTTTCTACTTTCAGCCCGTTGGTTGCTTATCTTTCCGCGCATAGGATGTTCACGGTAAACCGAGAGTTTAAATATACTTGTCTGTACAGTGTGTATTCTTCCACCATACGATAAAATTAACATTGCCTTAGGCCTAATCACTTTATTCATGAGTCGGTGAAGTGGAACTGCGGAATTATAACAAAAGTAAATATTTTACACATTTGCTAGTTCTTACACTTGTGTGTGCTATAAAAAAAACAGAAACCTTAAGATATCGTTTTAGTACTCACAAATGTTTACATAGCACTTTAAATTCTTCGTTAAACCATGGAACTATTTTCCCTTCATTGTTACCAACTCAACTGGGCACATGTCATTCAGCGTGCCCGCTAAAATATATGTAGGTGGTGGCAGTAACATTTTCCGTGGGTTTATTTCAAAAGTGCTCACTTTTCCGTGAACAGCCTTTGTTTACCAAAATAAACACTGCCATGTGACTTTCAGCGTGGTGTTTGTATTAGCTGGCTCATAAATCCACTGAATACTGAAGAAATATAGAATGGTATAGTGAAGGGATGGTGAGAAGATATATGATGTAAATGACGTATGATATGAAAGTGTGTGTATAATAAATAGTGTGACTTGTGAGGGAAGGAAGCTAACAGCAGTAGTACATTGAATTTATAACACACTTGCATACAAAAATAATCTTAACTCGAAGTAACTAAAAAAATACCCTTCATAAAGGTTTCGAACTACTGTCAAAACTATAAAATAATGAACGCTACATATCTGGAGAAACATTTACTTATAACCATAACTACGTTGAGCAGCTTTAAACTATTTTGCTAATATTAAAATGATTGGAAATGTATAGCTTTAAAATAAATTAGCTATCTGAAATTTAAAAAAATGTCAATTCAAAGAGTATGGCAGACTGGCTCCGAAAAAAAAATCTAACATTAATGTGTTTTCAAAATCGTTTTCCTCATGCGTGAATTAAAATGAAATGATTGGAAATTAGCGTAGCTCAGTTTCTTGGCAGTAGAACATGATAAAGCTTGACACTGAGTTACATGTAGGATAATGACGGAGAGATGGTNCGTCACTTCCGCCCATATATTCCTATACAATAATTGTTTGTTTTAGTGAGCTCTACCACTCCTCAGTGTTTGTCCATTTTTTTTTAGAATCATCCTGTATATATGAGGTAAACCTATCTCGCTGGATGCGCGCAACCAATCCCCGTGACCCAACATTGAACTGTTTGTCTAACAGCACGACTAGCAAAAAACGGCTATTATTGGATTTGAGTTTAGAACACTGTCTAGTAGACAAATGCTTCGAGATATTTTTATACTTCCTCTTATTAATTTGCAATGCAGTTCGATTCAATTCAAACTAGTAAAGGTATTTTATAAATATAACGGTGCTTTTCATTTAAAAATTAAGATATAAACAAACACGTTCATCACTGTTGACATGTGGCTTTGACAGTTGTGTTCCTTTGGGGTGGGTCTATGTTGGGTACATGCGCAGAAGACGAATATGCGGTCTACCTCATATTTAGTCTATGATTAGAGCNTGGGGTGGGTCTATGTTGGGTACATGCGCAGAAGACGAATATGCGGTCTACCTCATATTTAGTCTATGATTAGAGCTTTTTTGTGACGTCACTGGCGATAGGCAATACAATCGCTACGCGGCAATTTTTTGGAATATGTAACGATACGGTCAGCTAAAGAGGCAGTGCTGAATTAAAAATGACTGTTCACGATCAAGTGAGCTGTTTCGAAAGCCATGCTAAGTTTCTACTTTCAGCCCGTTGGTTGCTTATCTTTCCGCGCATAGGATGTTCACGGTAAACCGAGAGTTTAAATATACTTGTCTGTACAGTGTGTATTCTTCCACCATACGATAAAATTAACATTGCCATAGGCCTAATCACTTTATTCATGAGTCGGTGAAGTGGAACTGCGGAATTATAACAAAAGTAAATATTTTACACATTTGCTAGTTCTTACACTTGTGTGTGCTATAAAAAAAACAGAAACCTTAAGATATCGTTTTAGTACTCACAAATGTTTACATAGCACTTTAAATTCTTCGTTAAACCATGGAACTATTTTCCCTTCATTGTTACCAACTCAACTAGGCACATGTCATTCAGCGTGCCCGCTAAAATATATGTAGGTGGTGGCAGTAACATTTTCCGTGGGTTTATTTCAAAAGTGCTCACTTCTCCGTGAACAGCCTATGTTTGCCAAAATAAACACTGCCATGTGACTTTCAGCGTGGTGTTTGTATTAGCTGGCTCATAAATCCACTGAATACTGAAGAAAGATAGAATGGTATAGTGAAGGGATGGTGAGAAGATATATGATGTAAATGACGTATGATATGAAAGNGATAGAATGGTATAGTGAAGGGATGGTGAGAAGATATATGATGTAAATGACGTATGATATGAAAGTGTGTGTATAATAAATAGTGTGACTTGTGAGGGAAGGAAGCTAACAGTAGTAGTACATTGAATTTATAACACACTTGCATACAAAAATACTCTTAACTCGAATTAACTAAAAAAATACCCTTCATAAAGGTTTCGAACTACTGTCAAACCTATAAAATAATAAACGCTACATATCTGGAGAAACATTTACTTATAACCATAACTGCGTTGAGCAGCTTTAAACTATTTTGCTAATATTAAAATTATTGGAAATGTATAGCTTTAAAATAAATTAGCTATCTGAAATTTAAAAAAATGTAAATTCAAAGAGTATGGCAGACTGGCTCCGAAGTAAAAAAAATCTAACATTAATGTGTTTTCAATATCGTTTTCCTCATGCATGAATTAAAATGAAATGATTGAAAATTAGCTTAGCTCAGTTTCTTGGCAGTAGAACATGATAAAGCTTGACACTGAGTTACATGTAGGATAATGACGGAGAGATGGTNTAGCTCAGTTTCTTGGCAGTAGAACATGATAAAGCTTGACACTGAGTTACATGTAGGATAATGACGGAGAGATGGTTAAATAGCTTGTTAGAAATCACCGGCGAATATTAAATAAAATGTTTGATAATTAAATGAAAAATGAATATTTAAATCTCAGTACTCAATGGAAAGACGTACCACTTATCTGGTTTGTAATCCCAAAGCGATATTTCTAAAAAACCAAAATTTGGTCGATAATTGCTGAATTCTTCTCCTGGCAACATAAAATAAATATTACGCCTGCGCAGAATCACCCGGTCTGCAGCCAAAACACGTCGAATCTCTTCAACTAGAAGTCTTGGAATGGTAGAGTAGAGTGGGGTAAAAGTGCGTGGCAGTTAAAAGTGCGCAGAGCAGTTATATTTGTTCGCATGAATATTAGGTTGGCAACCCTGAGTCGGTCTGCAAAGTGTCATGGTGGAGTATCGTTATATGTGAGAATGGCTGGTTTGTATGAACTGCAACGAAACCATGAGGTAAATTTCACATATCATGCTCTTTGTGTAATATATTCATTTCTTGCAACTAGCATATCATTACAAAAAGTACGAATAAAAAAATAATGTACCAGGTTTCATGATTCACTGGTTATTGGTGCGCGTTGTGATGTATCAGAATGTTTATATTGTTTGTCTTAGATAGCACTACTTTATGGGAAGTAAAGATCAGTAGTGTAGGGTAAATTTTCGCAGTGAGAACTTTTGCTCCGTGTGTGAACTTATGCCCCGCAGTTGTTAAAAATTACACCTGTGATGTTATTAATAATTAAATATAATAGTCACATATTATTTACATTGATGTGTATTCTGCAAAACCTTTTTTAGGCTAATTTGTGCGTACTGTTGCAGGAATTATCAGAGGAAAACGAAACGGAACCTTTTAACACCGGAGAAACGAGCCGGGAAAGCTCTTGGTGATTCGGAATAGCCACCAAAACGGAGAAACGTTTTATCGTCCGAAAGGCGTGAACACCTTCAGCATCTCGATGTCCTTTACACCGCTTTCCAACAACCACCTCGTTTGCAGTTCTTTTCGTACTCGGGTCGCATGGACGGCTGAGGAAAAGTGATGCATAGTTTTTAGTGACGAATACACGTTTCGCCTGGGCATGCGTGGTAACCTGCTCGTGTATGTGAAATGGCTCTTTTCAACACACAATACGGAGACTTAATTGATGAGCAACGTAACGTCGTAATTGACGACTTTATGATTTGGAAAGAAATCTCCTTTTACTTTCAGTGTTTTCTGGTGGTTATCTGGGGAACACCGAAGGCACGACAGTATGTTTACGAGTTTCTGCCGGTTCGTTTGCTTTCCTGCAAGGCGCAGCTCTAAATGCGTAGTTTCCCGGCAGTTTCACACGCACCCACATAGGGTCCTAGAACTGTCTTCGTGCCGTCGACAACCTTCTTTACTAAGCTCAGTTCCCAGACTTGCCACCTGTAGAAGATATGTGCGGTCAGTTTGGATGACAGCTTCAGCCAACCAGGTATCTGCAACATCTGCATTACCGTATCGACACATGTACCAACACTAGCGGTGGGGTAACGGTATATTTAATGTAATTTTCATCTCTGCAGTTAACCCGAATAAAGGGCTCATTAATTTTTATGTTCTGATCAATGTTTTGTTTCATCGTTCCCACGACCTGTGCCGATTTTCATGCCATTTTGGCGTCTCTTTCTAGATGCGGAAGTTTTTGTGTAAATGAGTGTACTTGCAGCTCACATTAAGAAAAGCGTTACATAAAATTGTTATTACCCAAAAAAATTGTCTTTTAAAATATCGATTATATAATTGCTGCCAACGGGATTTTTAAAAATAATATTAACTCAAGGATTATTATATTTATTTTAAGATATATTTACAGTCTACAAATGATACGTATCTTAAATGTGGGGAACATAATTTGTCGTTGAGATCGTAACTACGCGTAAACTCAAGCGCAACATACGTTTTTCACTTGTTTTGCGTTGTAGAGCGGTGCAAGTACAACTATAAACATAAAATTAAAATGAATGAAATTATAAATTTACTGCTAACTAAAAAATATTACTAAAATGTAGCCCACTGCATAATTTGGTAAATAAAGAAATTGAAGTCGTAATTTTACCACCGAAGGAAATTCGAAGGAAGAGACTTCTGAAGCGTGCATAGACACATCGTTCACTGATACTACACGTGACTTTTTAGAAAACAATTAAGCTATTTAAAGGGTTTCTACTTTTAAAGACAATGTTTTGTCTTTGGTCAAGATTTTCCCAATTTTTATTATGAACTGGAAGCTTAATTTTAGTCCGGTACGTAAAGCGTTATTCCGCAAATGTGGGTCACGTTTAATATTAAACGCGCTTTTTCCCCTGTGGGTTCATTTCACTGCTTATATACTCTTTTAATGATTAAAATTCCCGTCTTCATTTAAACTTTACTTTTACGGAGTCAACTGTTTTTTTTTCTGTTTTGCGTGTAATTTCTGAGTGATATTGTATTCCATGGTTTGTATGTTTCTTTGTTATTGTTCCACGATTTATCTTTCCTCTGTTTGTCTCCCATTTTTTTTTTTTTTCNCATGGTTTGTATGTTTCTTTGTTATTGTTCCACGATTTATCTTTCCTCTGTTTGTCTCCCATTTTTTTTTTTTTTCACTTTTTGTTTACTTTTACGTAAATTCCTTTCCGGATGCTACAGGTAATTCTGAGGAGGAGNTTTTTTTTTTTTTTCACTTTTTGTTTACTTTTACGTAAATTCCTTTCCGGATGCTACAGGTAATTCTGGGGAGGAGGGGTAATAATACCGAAGGAGCTTTTATGGCCAAAACCTTTTGTCTTTAACCGCACACGTTACCAGAGGTGTACAACGTTACTTCAGGACTCGGCAAAACAAGAAGATATTCCTCCGAGCAGAAGGTTAACTTATCTGTCACGTCGTCGCTTGAAAATGTGCATAAAATTTGAATATTTTCTTGTAGCCTGTAATTAGACGAATTAAAAATTCATCCCCTCTGATTTGTTGACACGAAACGCGCAATCATCAAGTGGATGACTGTTATTATAAATTAGCAAGTGCCTTCTGATTTTTTTTTGTGTCACAGAGGTACAGCAGCACGACAGAGAAAAATGGGCGTCATGCGAAGCTCTGGTGTACTCGTTGAAGAGACAGGTTTCCTTAAAACCTGTACTCGTTCAATATTTAAACGAAACCGGAACCATACATCAGGCAAAGCTTTACGGCCCGCCCGCAGCATTTATATTCTTATTATTTGTTCCAGAAAAGGCAGTGAGTGCATGCTGCACGACCATGCCGTCATCTTTAAGTACCGGCTCTGGCAAGAGAAATTGTGTTTTCATAATAATATACTGGCCGCGGTTGAGATCACTGCTGCCAGTTCCCCGCGAATAATTTGGCACTATAAATTTTCTCACGTATGTATGTTCTCGCAAATGTCTAGTTAAGAGGTACAGTCTAAACAAAAGTGTATTGCAATTTTCTTAACATCTGTAAACTGGAAACATAAATAAATAAAAAATAAATATTTTTTAGAAATTTTATATTTCAAAAATTTTTTATGATACAAACAAAACTATTTTCTAGTGAGCACAAAACTGTTTCTTGATTAATTACAAAACAAGCATTCCTTTTGTAGTCTCTAATATTTTCGTTATTGCCACTAAATAGCTTATATTATATCGACTACCTATTTACGTCAGTTATAGTATTTATCTTTTATACAGGCCTATTATATTTCAGTATTTCAGTAAGCATGTTTATGCTGGCTTCCAGACGCATATTTCAGTCACCGAGTTATATTTTCAACGAGGCACAGTTGATTTGTAATGCGTGTAGTTCGAATATTCATCTCCCTTTCCTCATCTTTACCATCTGTTGCGTACTTGTGAGGACATTAATTATGCGACGTCAGAATAATAAGTGGTAATTCGAGTTATTTATGCATTCTTAACTCAGTATCGCCTCTTTATATAGGAAGCATGAAAGTTAATTGAATAAGGATAGTAGAGATCAAAGCAGAAAAAAAATTAATCACCACAGTAACACCAAACAACCAATTGATAATAACTGTATGCACGCAAATTGAAAATAATCTGTGAAGTGTAGGGTACCTTAAATAATAATTTAATAATGCATTAACATAATGGTTAAGTAAACGTCCGAGGTAAAACAACCAAAAAATTGCTTCAAAACTGCTTGGATATATTCAGTGAAAATTAACACGCCAAGATTGTGAAATCGAACCTAACGCAATGGAACATATGTTATCGAAACCACGGGTTGGTTTATCGAGTTCAGTAATTTCTCTAGTCTGATTTGTACCGACAAATTACAAAAACTTCTTGTTACCACGGGGTTATGATATTTTATTCGTATGTGTATGTATCGTTTCTGCATTTTACTTTGCATACCATAGTGTAATATTTAAAGTGTGTGTGTGTTGTTAATGTTTGTGGATAATGAAGTTATTTAATGTATCGTAGTTTCCGTTTGACCGTGCGAATCAGCAGATTAGTAATATATTTACGTCCGTAAAAACGCCAGAATTACGCACACTCCACGCGTGAATGTAAGTTCACTGAAACATTAGTATTACGTATAAATGAGGATGCTATACCTGCAAAAAAGTATATCGTAAGCATGGATTTAAAAAGTTCTTACTTAAACGCGAACAGCCTGTGTGTGCGTGTGTCTGCGTAACTTCATGTAAATTACTGCAATTTATCAAACGTATCAATTTATCAACCGAACGTACTAAAGCCAGTGACGCGGACACGATTACAATATTTCTTTGGAGGAATTCAAGATTACACGGTGTGTTCTGGAATGAAAGGTAATAAAAACTTTCATAAATTGTCCACACGTTCTATTGTAACAACTCGAATCAAACACGTCATCTCAGAGTTTACGCTTGTGATTCTCTTACCGGCACGGTTATATGAAACTTCAGGATTTATTTAGAAAATTCAATGACAAGATGACATGAACGATGGATTTTGGACAATAACTTTTAGTCACTTCAAAACGTAGGAAATATTTGTATGTAAACGAATATTGCATGAAGGGTCGGTAAGCTTAAATACCGATACCATCATTATAGTTAATCGTTATTAAGTATAACAATCACCTGCTTTAAACAGTTCACTGTAATGATTGCATTTGCACTGCGCCTAACTTACAATTTTTTAAAAACATTTAATATAAAATTTGGTTGGGGGAAAACATTTTCACAACTGCACATATGTAAATGATATGTACAATCGGATGGTCGTAGTTTCCATCGTGACGAGTATCCCTGGGAATGGATGTTGTGGTGTGCGTTTCCTTTTACGCAAAAAAAAAAAATGCTGGCGCAAGTTCTTATTGCAAGCTTATTCGTTATCTTACAATTTAACACGCCNCTTTTACGCAAAAAAAAAAAATGCTGGCGCAAGTTCTTATTGCAAGCTTATTCGTTATCTTACAATTTAACACGCGAAGTCGTGCATTTTTTAATTTAAAACATTTTCTAGGGTTAATGCCCTACAGATTATTTTAAATAATACTGCTGACGAACCCGATGCTAGCTGGTTTCTTAAAGGAAGGTCTCCCACTTCCATTAGATTATTATCTGAAATTTTACGTTTTCTTAGGGTTACCAGACGTTTTCAAAAGATAGATATGTCCTCTTTTTAAGCTCTTTTTGGCGTCCGGCCGAATTCTTCGTAGTGGNTTCTTAAAGGAAGGTCTCCCACTTCCATTAGATTGTTATCTGAAATTTTACGTTTTCTTAGGGTTACCAGACGTTTTCAAAAGATAGATATGTCCTCTTTTTAAGCTCTTTTTGGCGTCCGGCCGAATTCTTCGTAGTCGTAAAACATTTCTGGCTTTTTTTATATACAATGAATAGATAGTATTAATTTAATGACTCTTTTTATATTACTTTTGTTCCTCGATAACCATGTAAATTGCGTTTATATTATTGTTTCAGTTTCCCGTATAGCTTCATTTTTCCTACTGGAGTGTGTGTATTCAAATGCTTTCTTGAGTAAAGCTACTGCAAGCATCCAAGTTTATTTTCCTGGTGCTTAGCCTTTATATTTCATATTAGCTGATAATTAACACCTTATTTTATGTTAGAATTGAGCTTTCAGAATTTGCGTGCTTGATTTAATGACTAAAATGAACTATTTTTCAATCCCTTGAGATTTTAAATTACATGTATATACATATGTGCATATATATATATATATACACAGGATGACAAACATTGAGGGGTGGTAGAGCTGACTAAAACAAACCATTGTTGTATAGGAATATATGGGCGGAAGTGACGCGTTGAAGCACAAACACAAAAACATAACACATTAACGGAAACATAAAATGTTCATTAGCAGCATACGTAACAAGTGAATCCGTACAGAAAATGGTAAAACAGTTGCTGGGAATGCATCCACCAACATTCACGCATGCTTGGCGACCTCTACATATGGCGTGATTGGCTGACAATGGTGGCGATAGTTGAGGGCAGTCAAACGGTGCGCCAGTGACCTGCTGCATCAGTATCAGCATCACTCCACCGACGCTACCAAGCTTGCATTACTGTCGGTGGTAGCAATTTTGAGCAATTATTATAAACATTGCTGTAAAAAGGCATTTAGCGGCGACGTTGTAAATAAACA
>NQII01000693.1:514953-537157 GCA_002778355.1 Clitarchus hookeri
CCTCTTCTGGAGGAGTAGATGTTCTGTTCTCTTTATGTCTTGCCAGCTTTCCGTAACTTACAACCTTTTAACAGGCAAAAGGCTTCGAGTAATCAAAAGTATGTCTTACGTACATTTTGACCGTTTCTTTCCTGGCTTCTTCCAGGTCAAACTTCTCACCTATTCTCTGGTAGGTCTCTTTGAGAAGTTACTCCAGTTCTTCCTTGTTCTTGGGTATGTATTTTGTAGCCAGTAACATTCTATCATGCTGCTCGGTGTAGGGGAACAGTACGCTATTGCGACCATCAGTTTGTCTTATTACTGTAGCAATGGCTGGGGACAGTATTGGCATCTCCTCCAATTTTATGATATGTTCCCCAACTCCGCCATTTTGTAGAAGGGCGCTGGATCCACTGTCACCAATCTCTGGTCTCTTGATTGAGTTATTTCTTTGGGTGACACCTCTTCTCCTCCAATGACCTCTTCTTCCTCCTCTCCCAAGTATAGTTCCATTTTCCCATCTTCGCCTAGTCTCACTCGGCACCATAGGTTTTGATCTCAGAAACAGATCGCTGTTGTCACTAATGCAGATGAACATCCTTGTTCAACATCTTGAATATGTCTTGTCCTGCCCAACTAAAGTTCGACATGTAGATTTTCTCNGCAGATGAACATCCTTGTTCAACATCTTGAATATGTCTTGTCCTGCCCAACTAAAGTTCGACATGTAGATTTTCTCTCCTATATATTGTCCTTTAAATTTACCAACCACGTAACTACGTCTTTGAAATAATATGGACAGTCGGCATTTAAGTTACAAATGAGTGTCTTGGAAAGCTGGAGGACAGGTTTGGGACCTGATGGAGCACCCACTCCGACTGACACGGGAACTCCCGAGGAAGAAGAAGAGAGGCCGNACGTGCTGCACTTGCTGTTGCCTAGTGCAGAACTACTATGCTTCTGCTACCATCTTGGACATGAAGACCAGTGGCCCCCAATTGAAGGGCCATCTTGACTCAGCCATCCTGTTCTTCTTGTGGTTCCGCACTGTGTGAGCTACCCCTTTCTTCTTCGTCCTCGAGCCAGACGTTGAACTCTTCGAGACTTTTACCCATCTTTCGGGTGAACCTTGCAAATATCTTCGCAGTGCTTGCCATCTTTGTAATTGTCATATTGTACTCTGACAGAAGTTCCTTCGTTTTGATCCTGATGTCCTCTATCTTAGCACATTCACGAATAATATGTCACACTGTCTACAGTTGATCACACACTACACATATTGGAGATGCAATGAGGTTGAATCCATGTAACTTTGCCTTGTAGTTTCTGTGGCCGGTTAGCATTTGTGCCACATAGTGGTTTACATTGATCCATTATTTATTGAGCCTCTCATCTATATCCGGAAATACCATATGCTTTTTCTTCCCTTGGTAGAGTTGTTCCATCTATCATGCCAGACAGAGAGAATTTGCAGTCATGTTTCTTTTCGTTCTTCAGGAGTAGGAGCTCTTCTCCTGACCAGCTTCTTTAAAACATCTCTCTCTCTCACTGTGTTACTAGCAGGTCCATTGGTTACTCCTCTGCTAACACCTGAAAGGCATCATTGGACAGAGTATGGTACGCTTTTTGTCATTGCTAGCAGATGAGATTTTTGAGCTTTTTCTAGTTTTCACCTTATGAAGACTTGTTCCGCTTTCGTATGCCATACTGCGAACTCGTACTATATTATGGGCCCAAAGACCCCTCTATGTATAACTTTCAGCATGGGAAAGTCAAGCTGGCGTAAGTATTGTGTGATATATACCACCAGAATAGTCATTTTAAAGCACATACGATCGTGATATAATATCGATTATGTAACCCACTGTTAGAACCACCATTTTGGATTTAAGAGACATACCCCTACCCACCAATAATCAAAACTCAGTACCATCACCCACCTTACAAATACCCCTTCTCCATCACAAAAACCTCTAACAAATAATTTTGTAAAAATTAGCACACACCAACTCCCAAACTCTCACAATCCTCACACCCCCACTCACCCTCGCCAATTCAACCACCATAAAATAACCCTCACCCCTCCCCACCACCCCAAACAGACTCGTTCCCTCTGCGCTCTCAACCACACAATTACCACCCGTCACGGCCTTGTACCCTTAACACCTTTCACAGCTATAAGCCACCCTCTCCCCACTCACCAGCCCCTCCGCCTTCACATTCCTCACCCACAACACTTAAAGATAAGCTTTGTATCATAGAGCTCGTATTTTTTTCAGATGAGTCTGTATATTAAATCCTATTATGCCCACATTTTCGCAAGCCAGGTTGTAAGCAAAATAATATTTATATGCATACGCGATTATAATTTGCGCTTTCTTAGGGCCATGCTCAAGACATTCCGTTTGCAACCACCATTGCTAGCTCCAGGAAAGCCCTACGGCAATTTATAAACATAGTGATTAGCTAACTTTAAAATTATATTTTAATCAAAGTGCTTTTTTTTGTTATCAAAATCAGATTACAACTGGCTGGTTACGATTTTGGGGCAATAAGAAAAAGAATTACATTTTTGATTTTTCAAATTTATTAAAATATATTACTACATAATTATCCATTGTCGCCTGCATCCGTATAAACATCAACTTACAATTCTTTAAATACGAGAACAACTATTCGGGCACTCGTGAACTTCGTGCTGCCATCCAGTAAGTTTGAGGGCAAAGTCCTTGCAGTAGAAGCTACACTGATATGCCACTGAAAGTTCCGTAGAGGACACACTAGCGGTCCCAGATGGTTTGGCTGTCGTCACACCGGAAGGAGCAGGAACCATGGATGAAGATGTCTTCGTGGAAATAGATGTTGCTCGTGGTGATGAGGTGCCCGGTACGTCGTTCATACCGGCCGCAACAGATTTTGGTAGTGAAACCATATGATCGAAATCACCGTCTATCACTCCGCCGACGGAGGCCGCGGGAGCTCTCTGTTACAGATCCGGCACCAAGGCATCGATGAGTTCTGCAGTTTAACTTTCCATGACATTACATGTTTACAGTAAGTATCGTTACAGAAGAAAAGCGACCCACACCGTAAGCACAGATATTTAACTTGGTTGGTGGTTGAGGGTCAATACGTCCCCGAAATGGCAGGCCTATATATTTAAGATATTGTTATAATTTTTTTAAATTTTATTGAATTATGATCTGAGGCGACACTCTAAACCGATATAAGTATGGCCCGCGGCCGCTCTTAACAAGATGGCGGACGAATCCTGGATCCCAATGCCAGACGCCGTTGTCCCCGCTTCGGCATATCCTATACATTGTCCTTTAAATTTAACTACGTCTTTGAAATAATATGGACAGTCAGCATTTAAGTTACAAATGAGTGTCTTGGAAAGCCGGAGGACAGGTTTGGGACCTGATGGAGCACCCACTCCGACTGACACGGGAACTCCCGAGGAAGAAGAAGAGAGGCCGGCAGGTTCAACAAACAACCGGTTCATCTCGGAGAGCGTGTCGGCCGAGGACCGCGACGGCGATAAACATCGGCGTCCAACTGTCTGCGGGCGTAGATGAGATTCAGAACGCGCGGCGCGAAGCAATTTCTAGCGCAGCTGGTGATTGGAAGCAGCGTAACCTAGATCCATGTTAACTACGGCCCTGGTAAAAATAAATGTCCACAGCGTAATTCCTTCCGATGCGAGTTGACTGAAGTCAAAGAAATTTGAATAAAATATATGTGTACCTGTAACGTGTGTTTGTCGTTAAACACCTCAAATCGCCGGGAAAAAAAAACAACCCGTACAGTTTTATAGATCGACTACCGCAGCAGGTAGGCCAGACAAATCTTGATATAGTCTGTTTCACATAGAAGCGGATCCATGAATCAGACTTGGAATAGTAAGGGGGGATGACTTCGCATTAAATATTAACATTTCCAGCATGTCGTTATTTCCCTCACCATGTAGATATACATACAGTTACTACTACTGTCTTAAATAAAATGCATANAAAAAAAAAACAACCCGTACAGTTTTATAGATCGACTACCGCAGCAGGTAGGCCAGACAAATCTTGATATAGTCTGTTTCACATAGAAGCGGATCCATGAATCAGACTTGGAATAGTAAGGGGGGATGACTTCGCATTAAATATTAAAATTTCCAGCATGTCGTTATTTCCCTCACCATGTAGATATACATACAGTTACTACTACTGTCTTAAATAAAATGCATAATTGTGAATAATTTTTAACAGAACTTTACTGTTTAGTGTTAAAATTAAAAAGGTTCATACAATTTGTAGAGCAAATTTGATCTCTTGTGTTGGAGTGGGGGTGGAGATTTCCCCTTCTCCTCTCCCATTTTTTTTTTCCGCCAATGGCATCAAAGAACGTAATTTTTTTGAGAGTTATGCTGTGTCCATGGTCACAGCGGCGTATCCCCATGCTACAGACGATGTTTAGATAAACACACTCAGTTGACTGTCAACCGGCCCAGTGCGTCAACAGGAAATTTTTTACCATGGAGGTAANACTGTTTAGTGTTAAAATTAAAAAGGTTCATACAATTTGTAGAGAAAATTTGATCTGTTGTGTTGGAGTGGGGGTGGAGATTTTCCCTTCTCCTCTCCCATTTTTTTTTCCGCCAATGGCATCAAAGAACGTAATTTTTTTGATAGTTATGCTGTGTCTATGGTCACAGCGGCGTATCCCCATGCTACAGATGATGTTTAGATAAACACACTCAGTTGACTGTCAACCGGCCCAGTGCGTCAACAGGAAATTTTTTACCATGGAGGTAACTGTACATAAGGCTACTTTCACAACTTTTAAAAAAAAATTTTTTAAACTCGTTCGTGAGAAAGACTGTATTCCAGAACCCTTGGGATGTTAAAAAATTTTTTTTTTTTAAAACAACGGAAAGGCAACTGGCATGGTAAGTAATAAATTTATCGATTTATTCTTGAGTCTGGGAATGAAAAGAATTNGTTAAAAAAAATTTAAAAACTCGTTCGTGAGAAAGACTGTATTCCAGAACCCTTGGGATGTTAAAAAATTTTTTTTAAAAACAACGGAAAGGCAACTGGCATGGTAAGTAATAAATTTATCGATTTATTCTTGAGTCTGGGAATGAAAAGAATTCTTCACCCCTTATAATATGGCATAAAAGGCATCGGATCAAGAAAAGAGTAAATGCTAGTCCAGATTAGACTTTTATAAACACGTATATTGCAGTATGTGGGGAATTTCGTGGAAATATAACACGAAACATCAGATAGATAGTTGAAGCAAGCTCACAACTTAACATTTTACTCTCCGTTTAATAGTTCATTCAGTTAAATACCCCATCGCGGTAATCATTTACAACGTACTATTTTTACTGATTAATTTTCAGTGTAGAGGTTGTAGGTCAATAATTTACGTTCGGNTGCAGTATGTGGGGAATTTCGTGGAAATATAACACGAAACATCAGATAGATAGTTGAAGCAAGCTCACAACTTAACATTTTACTCTCCGTTTAATAGTTCATTCAGTTAAATACCCCATCGCGGTAATCATTTACAACGTACTATTTTTACTGNAATATGGCATAAAAGGCATCGGATCAAGAAAAGAGTAAATGCTAGTCCAGATTAGACTTTTATAAACACGTATATAGCAGTATGTGGGGAATTTCGTGGAAATATAACACGAAACATCAGATAGATAGTTGAAGCAAGCTCACAACTTAACGTTTTACTCTCCGTTTAATAGTTCATTCAGTTAAATACCCCATCGCGGTAATCATTTACAACGTACTATTTTTACTGNTTTTACTCTCCGTTTAATAGTTCATTCAGTTAAATACCCCATCGCGGTAATCATTTACAACGTACTATTTTTACTGATTAATTTTCAGTGTAGAGGTTGTAGGTCAATAATTTACGTTCGGTTTTGCTTAGGTATTATCATTACGACAGCAAAAATTTATTCGCGGACATTTATACCTTAAAGTAATCCTTGCCATTTTTCCTTTCCTTTTCCCAGCTAGGTCATATTCCCTCACATAAAGAAACTCATGAGTTTTATGAATGTTTCGGTAGAATTACACGTTAGTATTTTATAAGTTTGAGAGTTTTTAGTCCAGTGTATCAAAGAAAAAAAGT
Organism: Clitarchus hookeri; assembly: GCA_002778355.1. Classification (NCBI taxonomy): domain Eukaryota; kingdom Metazoa; phylum Arthropoda; class Insecta; order Phasmatodea; family Phasmatidae; genus Clitarchus; species Clitarchus hookeri. The sequence continues at coordinate 521,083 of NQII01000693.1, forward strand.
TAAATAATTTTAGGTGTCAGCCAATTAAAAAATTTTACACTTAATAAGAACCTAAGATGGCGTAGAAGGCATCTCAATGACTGGAGTAGGTTCAGAAAAATTGGGTTACACGCTCCAGGATCCGTAGGATCCATGGTTTACTAGGGAACGTCTACTGGAAATTTACAAATATTATAGATAACTATCTTGACAATTTTAATCTTTGTCCTCTGTCCCTCTTCTGATTTTGCTACCACTTCTGCTTACGCTTAAGAGCGTTCAAGAGAGTTTAAAACTATGTTAATAATTTTTATCAAATGGCATAATTTTTCGCTGTGATATGTAAAAAGTATAATACTGGAAGACTATGATTTTTCAAAACTGAGCGAAAAGAGTTGCTGGGAATTCTTTGTAGAAATCTCAAAACTGTATTAAAGCAATGCGTTAGTCTACAGCTCAAAATAATTGTTCATGTNTGGGAATTCTTTGTAGAAATCTCAAAACTGTATTAAAGCAATGCGTTAGTCTACAGCTCAAAATAATTGTTCATGCTATTAGAATGTCTTGAAGAATACTTAGTGGAAATATGTTACATGGTTCGCACGTATTTCAATTTTAATTTGAGAGATAAAATTCAAAGTCAAACAAGAAGTTACTGATATAACTGATAAGCATACTTTCCTCTACGCGGGTTCAAATAATTTTAATGAAGTTCTTAAAAGCTTAGAGAGTAGGTAGGCCTTGATGTCTCGTTGACAGCGATATCATTAGAGACGAAACCATAAACATGTGCAACAGTGCCGGGACAGTACAAATACACACGTGTTTACTAGGGACTCGAACCTAGAACACATCCTAAAAATAAGCTCGAGTGCAATCAATTGCATCACGGGGTAAGGTACGGAGCATAAACTTCAGATGTAATCAATCTAGTGTTTTAAATTGTAAGGTTTACTAACCTGAAATATTTAAAGTTCTGTCATTTTGAAAATAAATGTCCAAGCCACTTAAAATGCGTACCACAGCGCTACTTGTGTGAATAATTTCGTGTAAATCGGTTGATTGGTCACTGAGACAGGTCACAAAAAATTATATTTCCGTATTTGGTGCTATCTTACAAAACTGCCTTAAAAAATTAGTTCCGTATACCATGCTCGTAATAAATATTGTCAACATATAAAGTATGGTTGATTTCGGTTCAATCATTTAATAGATATTACAAACTTATCAAATTATTTTTATTGCCACCATTTGAAAATTAATGTCTGACCCCACTTAAACCATTTAGGTTATATCGTATTCTGTATCACTAATGGTGTAAAATAAATTGGGCGGAAATCAGTTGAGTTGTTCCAGAAGTATAGCAAAATACTCAATTTTCTCACCAGGCACTGTGCTGCAAAAAGGCTGACAAAAGATATCTCGATACACATAAATGATAATTCTATTGAATGATGTTACCCTACAAAATTTGGGTTGAAATTTATTTAATTTTTTTACAATCATAACGCATTAATCTAAAGTATTAATATTAACACCATTAAAAAAGGCATATTGCACCCAAGACATTTTAATTTACATAACCTACTGTACGATTACTTGCGTAAAAAAGTTAGTGGGGATCGGTAGATTGGACCTCGTAATATGGCAAAAAATGCCTTATTTTCTATTGACCAACTTGATAAATGGAGGACAAAAAGATTGTGTATTAGCACATTCGATGATTGTCGTAGATACTACTGGTATACAAACTTAAGTTAAAATCGGTTACACAGTTTTGTAGATGAAGCACACTAAGCTAAAATATGTTATAGCCGCCAATATTAAAATAAGTGGTCGTTCACTCTTAAAACATGCAAATTAACATGGCCTACCCCAGTACAACTTCTTCGCAAAATTTGGAAGAAATCGGTTCATTCTTTTACAAGATGTGGTAAAAAACTTTTTTTTCATGCGGGGCAATTTCACAAAATGGGGAAGAAACGACTCTCTGTGTAGACAAATTATGTATATATATATATATATGATAGATACTGCCAACATACGAAATTTAGTTGAAATTTGTTTAGTAGTTTCTTAAATATAACGTATAGGGTAACATTTTTATATAACCGCCATTTTGAAAATGTGTCTGATACACACAAAACATATTTTTCATTACGTACCGTATTATTAATTGTTTTACAAATTTGGTTGAAATCTGTGGGCTTATCCGGACATATGACATAAAAATTTTAATTTGTCATGAGATGCTATCTTACAAAATGGTGAATAAAGAGACTTTGTGTAGGCATATTTGAAGTCTGTAATATATAATGCCAGCATACAAAGTTACATTGGATTTAATTGCATAGTTTATACGATTTAATAAACTAAGCTAAAATAGCTATACGGCAGCCATTTTGAATATAATTCTGACATTCTTAAAACACGCTAGTTTACATCAACTGCCACAGTAATATTTGTTTGCCTTATTTGGAATGAAGTGGTCAATTGTTTCCCAAGATATTAAATAAAAATTTCATAAATACATGTGGTGCAATCTTACAAAATGGCGTGCAAAAGTAGTTATTTTTCATGATGCTTGTAATCGATACTGTCAGAATATGAAATTCGGTCGAACTAGGTCGAACGGTATGGTTATACTAAATAAACCGAAAAAAATATTTACATTCCCGCTATTTCGAAAGTAAGAGTCCTTTACATTTGAAACGCATGCAATTACATGGTATACCTTAGTTATACTTACTTGCCAAAGTTGGCTAGAATTGGTGAAGTAGTTTAAAGTGAATCCCCGGCCAGTTCACTCCGGATTTTCACATGTGGGGATCGTGCCCGACGATGCCACTGGTCGGCGGGTTTTCTCGGGATCTCCCGTTTCCCCACCTTTTCATTCCGGTGCCGCTTCACACTCACCTCACTACACCCTCATAGGTCTCAAGTCCTCGTTGTTAAGTGCCACCCAAATCTCTTCACTCACTCACGCACTAGTTTTTAGAGATATAGAATAAAACTTTATATTTTCATGTGGTGCTATCTTCCAAAGTGGCTCACTGACAACATAATAAATCTCTAAATTCGATTCTTACACGATACTTTGCCAATGTACAAAATTGGGTTGAAACCAGTTGAATGGTTCCCGATATATGGCATATCACAGTAAATATTAATATGGTCAAAATTTTGGAAGTAAGTTCCTAAAGTGGTCGATGATAACTTTAAAAGTCAGCTATTCTTATTATGTACTAGATGCTTACCAAGTTTGGTGAAATTAGGTTCACGTGTTCAGAAATTGAAAAGAGGGGATTTTNTGGGAATTCTTTGTAGAAATCTCAAAACTGTATTAAAGCAATGCGTTAGTCTACAGCTCAAAATAATTGTTCATGTTATTAGAATGTCTTGAAGAATACTTAGTGGAAATATGTTACATGGTTCGCACGTATTTCAATTTTAATTTGAGAGATAAAATTCAAAGTCAAACAAGAAGTTACTGATATAACTGATAAGCATACTTTCCTCTACGCGGGTTCCAATAATTTTAATGAAGTTCTTAAAAGCTTAGAGAGTAGGTAGGCCTTGATGTCTCGTTGACAGCGATATCATTAGAGACGAAACCAGAAACATGTGCAACAGTGCCGGGACAGTACAAATACACACGTGTTTACTAGGGACTCGAACCTAGAACACATCCTAAAAATAAGCTCGAGTGCAATCAATTGCATCACGGGGTAAGGTACGGAGCATAAACTTCAGATGTAATCAATCTAGTGTTTTAAATTGTAAGGTTTACTAACCTGAAATATTTAAAGTTCTGTCATTTTGAAAATAAATGTCCAAGCCACTTAAAATGCGTACCACAGCGCTACTTGTGTGAATAATTTCGTGTAAATCGGTTGATTGGTCACTGAGACAGGTCACAAAAAATTATATTTCCGTATTTGGTGCTATCTTACAAAACTGCCTTAAAAAATTAGTTCCGTATACCATGCTCGTAATAAATATTGTCAACATATAAAGTATGGTTGATTTCGGTTCAATCATTTAATAGATATTACAAACTTATCAAATTATTTTTATTGCCACCATTTGAAAATTAATGTCTGACCCCACTTAAACCATTTAGGTTATATCGTCTTCTGTATCACTAATGGTGTAAAATAAATTGGGCGGAAATCAGTTGAATTGTTCCAGAAGTATAGCAAAATACTCAATTTTCTCACCAGGCACTGTGCTGCAAAAAGGCTGACAAAAGATATCTCGATACACATAAATGATAATTCTATTGAATGATGTTACCCTACAAAATTTGGGTTGAAATTTATTTAATTTTTTTACAATCGTAACGCATTAATCTAAAGTATTAATATTAACACCATTAAAAAAGGCATATTGCACCCAAGACATTTTAATTTACATAACCTACTGTACGATTACTTGCGTAAAAAAGTTAGTGGGGATCGGTAGATTGGACCTCGTAATATGGCAAAAAATGCCCTTATTTTCTATTGACCAACTTGATAAATGGAGGACAAAAAGATTGTGTATTAGCACATTCGATGATTGTCGTAGNCCTTATTTTCTATTGACCAACTTGATAAATGGAGGACAAAAAGATTGTGTATTAGCACATTCGATGATTGTCGTAGATACTACTGGTATACAAACTTAAGTTAAAATCGGTTACACAGTTTTGTAGATGAAGCACACTAAGCTAAAATATGTTATAGCCGCCAATATTAAAATAAGTGGTCGTTCACTCTTAAAACATGCAAATTAACATGGCCTACCCCAGTACAACTTCTTCGCAAAATTTGGAAGAAATCGGTTCATTCTTTTACAAGATGTGGTAAAAAACTTTTTTTTCATGCGGGGCAATTTCACAAAATGGGGAAGAAACGACTCTCTGTGTAGACAAATTATGTATATATATATATATATGATAGATACTGCCAACATACGAAATTTAGTTGAAATTTGTTTAGTAGTTTCTTAAATATAACGTATAGGGTAACATTTTTATATAACCGCCATTTTGAAAATGTGTCTGATACACACAAAACATATTTTTCATANTAACGTATAGGGTAACATTTTTATATAACCGCCATTTTGAAAATGTGTCTGATACACACAAAACATATTTTTCATAACGTACCGTATTATTAATTGTTTTACAAATTTGGTTGAAATCTGTGGGCTTTTCCGGACATATGACATAAAAATTTTAATTTGTCATGAGATGCTATCTTACAAAATGGTGAATAAAGAGACTTTGTGTAGGCATATTTGAAGTCTGTAATATATAATGCCAGCATACAAAGTTACATTGGATTTAATTGCATAGTTTATACGATTTAATAAACAAAGCTAAAATAGCTATACGGCAGCCATTTTGAATATAATTCTGACATTCTTAAAACACGCTAGTTTACATCAACTGCCACAGTAATATTTGTTTGCCTTATTTGGAATGAAGTGGTCAATTGTTTCCCAAGATATTATATAAAAATTTCATAAATACATGTGGTGCAATCTTACAAAATGGCGTGCAAAAGTAGTTATTTTTCATGATGCTTGTAATCGATACTGTCAGAATATGAAATTCGGTCGAACTAGGTCGAACGGTATGGTTATACTAAATAAACCGAAAAAAATATTTACATTCCCGCTATTTCGAAAGTAAGAGTCCTTTACATTTGAAACGCATGCAATTACATGGTATACCTTAGTTATACTTACTTGCCAAAGTTGGCTAGAATTGGTGAAGTAGTTTAAAGTGAATCCCCGGCCAGTTCACTCCGGATTTTCACATGTGGGGATCGTGCCCGACGATGCCACTGGTCGGCGGGTTTTCTCGGGATCTCCCGTTTCCCCACCTTTTCATTCCGGTGCCGCTTCACACTCACCTCACTACACCCTCATAGGTCTCAAGTCCTCGTTGTTAAGTGCCACCCAAATCTCTTCACTCACTCACGCACTAGTTTTAGAGATATAGAATAAAACTTTATATTTTCATGTGGTGCTATCTTCCAAAGTGGCTCACTGACAACATAATAAATCTGTAAATTCGATTCTTACACGATACTTTGCCAATGTACAATATTGGGTTGAAACCAGTTGAATGGTTCCCGATATATGGCATATCACAGTAAATATTAAAATGGTCAAAATTTTGGAAGTAAGTTCCTAAAGTGGTCGATGATAACTTTAAAAGTCAGCTGTCCTTATTATGTACTAGATGCTTACCAAGTTTGGTGAAATTAGGTTCACGTGTTCAGAAATTGAAAAGAGGGGATTTTNCTTATTATGTACTAGATGCTTACCAAGTTTGGTGAAATTAGGTTCACGTGTTCAGAAATTGAAAAGAGGGGATTTTGGACACACACATGCACAGACATACACACATACACACATAACAACAGACAGGAAAGTGATCTTATAATCCTTTCTTTCCTCTGGAAAGTATGCTTATAAGCCAAAAGTTAAATATCGTACCAAATGTAAACCAAGAGTAAAATTAAAAAAATTAATAAAATACAATCAGCATGACATTTTTATGACTTTAATAAAAACTTGAACTGAAACCAAAATTTGTATTTAAGTATTTTTTCGCACAAACATCTTAAAATAATTTTGTGCAAAATTCTGATATTTTCGTTGGAGAAATATATGAATGTTACCTTTAATATAATTTGGCATTTTTATCAAGATATCATCCGTATCGTCCCATAAATCCATAAAATATTCTAAAAAACTAGAAAAAAATATATTTCTTGAAAAGAATTAACACTTTCATATCCACTTCAACTTACGGTTCCGGGTGTTGCAGAACGGACATTTTATGACGCGTGCTGTACTTGGGTTGACACTACACTTGTTTCGTTTTCGCAACCAACAAGTCGCAGACTTTGTGTTCGTTTATAAAGCTATTCACGGTTAACTAAGCACTTTTGAGATAAAAATTTGAAAAATGTCACTACTCCTACCTGGATGTGTTAACGAGGACAATAATCGGCACACGGCCAGTAAAGTAGTAAAAAAAAANAAATGTCACTACTCCTACCTGGATGTGTTAACGAGGACAATAATCGGCACACGGCCAGTAAAGTAGTAAAAAAAAACGGAAGGAAAGTAGTTCCATGCATAGACGATGAATTAAAAGCGTTTGATAAAATTTGTAAATACTGAANAAAAAAAACGGAAGGAAAGTAGTTCCATGCATAGACGATGAATTAAAAGCGTTTGATAAAATTTGTAAATACTGAAATGGTTCCTTTTGCTTTCTGTTTGTTTTTAATGTTTATGACTCTAAGAACTAACATTTGTAAGATATTTATTTTCTAAAATTTCACTGCTTTTCTTAACCGTCACATTATTAAAGTGACCAGGCCGGCGGCAATGTAATTTTTTTGTATGGTGGAATACATAATGTGCATACAAATATACGTTAAGTGCGATTTTCAAAAGCGGTCAGTTTACCGTGGACAGCTGATAGTAATATGAACCAATCATGACGTAGGTTTGTAACACAGTTTACGAATCGGTCCCCCACAGTCAAAATCTCATTGGCCACTGAGCCTTGCAATGTACAGCACCGGCCATAAATAGCCTTCATGTGAGCTATGTACTGCATACGATTGTGTAGGCCGGGTCATAACGTATGAGCAGAGTGGAGTAGATGCAAGCGAAGGGAGCGATAAGGGCGACGCCAACACGCATCTCTAGCACCTCATCGCCCCTACGCGCAAGTCGTGCAGTGNAGCGAAGGGAGCGATAAGGGCGACGCCAACACGCATCTCTAGCACCTCATCGCCCCTACGCGCAAGTCGTGCAGTGTTTCCGTCAAAATGCTCTACTGTGAAAAGAGATCTGTAACAGTGGGAGTTCATTACACGTGATGAAGGTCCACAGATTCAACTACGTGCGTATAATCGTACTTTCCTCTTGCCGATTAAGGAAATTGCACAGGTAATCTTTAAAAATGCTATGTATATTTAATCATTTTCACGATTTTCTTTCTCTATGAATACACTTGGTATGATAAAACTAACAATATAGTGCCGTAGATAATTGTTTTTTTTTTTGCCTTTTCTGGCAAAAAAAACCGTATTACCAGAACATTTATTTACCGAGATACGTATATTCGCGCTAACAACGATTTCACAGAAAACATTTCAGTACATTCAGTTTTTTTTTTTTGGCGTTCCTCGTACCACCCGGTTTTTTGCAGAAAAATGCCGGCTTCTTTGCTGCCGAAGCCTTTTGTAACATTGACGTATAGCCTCTTTCCTGGAAAAATCAGAAAACTTAATAATTAATACATAAAAATTACTGAAAACGAATTGTTTTATTTGCTTCGATACAGGCTTAAGAGTATCATTTCTCACACTTAGGTCTCCGTATCAAGTTTATATCTTCAAAATTGGCTTCAAGAAGCCGAACTTCATTAAAATGTGTTTTCCCATACCTATAGATGATGGTTTATCGCGGGAAAAGTTGACTGTTTGCTAGGATTCAACGTACTGTACTCTAGTCCGACAGTTCTCTTTCCTTACTGTCTGTCATGCATGTAAGCTACTATCTCATTTCACAGGGCCAATGAGGATTCTGCTACTATAAGGCAGAACGTTCGCGAATGGTCTGAACAGAACTTAGCCGAATCAAAACCTTGTTTCATCCAATCATGAAAGAATAAACTAGTTAGAGTGTTATAAAACATATGTTGTCTCGATTTTTTTTTTTTTTTTTTTTTTTTTTTTTTTTTTTTTTTTTTTTTTTTTTTTTTTTTTNCCTCAGCTGTTGCTATACCTCCATTGGCTGCTGGTGCCGTGTCCGTCTTTGACCAAGCCACTCAGGACTAAGTAACTCCGACACTGAACCTTCGTGATTCGTGCGCAAACGGTTAACACTGGACAGAACATTTGTTAGCCAATCAAAGAAGCTGGACGACTCTACAAGTGCTTTGGACTNCGCAAACGGTTAACACTGGACAGAACATTTGTTAGCCAATCAAAGAAGCTGGACGACTCTACAAGTGCTTTGGACTGTATCTTGTCTCGAAATCTTTTCGCGAAATATCACTGCCCCTACGTATACCAAATTCTCAACCAGGCAATAGAGTTAAGTTGAAATCGCCTTCGACGCGGCTCTGGGAGCGCGCAGGGTTCCAGCGTCGTCGTCCCTCGACTGTACCGGTCTGGATACGGGAACTGGATCAACCTGTTCCGCCGCTCTGCGACGTCGCATTGTGACGCAAAAGCCCACCTCCGTGGGACCCGAGGTCTACCCTCCCCCCTTTCCCCTTCCTCATACACACACGCGACCCCGCTGTACAAACACACAGCTCCCACCCTCTTTCTCCTTTTTCACGGCATCACCCCTTCCATCACAAACTTTTCAGCACACCGCTCGCTCACGGACCGTGCACGGCGACGCCAATTCAGCTGTTTCACCTCCCAGCTACGTGACGATAGCGGGATTGTTTTATACAGTGTATTCTCGGTTTCTTCTCANAATTCAGCTGTTTCACCTCCCAGCTACGTGACGATAGCGGGATTGTTTTATACAGTGTATTCTCGGTTTCTTCTCGCTATTGGAATCAAACCTTTGAAAAATCGTCGTATGTATGACGTGTTCGGTCGTTTCCTAAATACAATTCGTATTACGAGCGTTTTATAAATTTCCCAACATAAAAAGTACCTTATTTTTAGTTNGGTCGTTTCCTAAATACAATTCGTATTACGAGCGTTTTATAAATTTCCCAACATAAAAAGTACCTTATTTTTAGTTAAATTGAGATCTTACTTATATTCAATCCATAAATTATAACATTTCTCTAGTGAGGAACACTAAAAAATGTGTAAACGATTATGGGTCATACAAGTTCGCAAGGCAATATTGGAACAACACACACATCATCTTGGCATTCTTCTGATCCATGCAGGATGGTAAGAATCTTTCCTTAGGTCGTGGATTGTGTAAGTATCACGAAATAGTTTTAAAACATGAATAAAACGNCAGGATGGTAAGAATCTTTCCTTAGGTCGTGGATTGTGTAAGTATCACGAAATAGTTTTAAAACATGAATAAAACGGAGAGAAAATAAGTATGTTGGCAACGCCTAGTAAGGAATAGTTCTTATGCAAAATAATATTACATTGTTGTGCGCAAGAATACAGGATGTTATTCCGTTGGTATAATTTCCTAGACTTAGTTAAGCTTTGTTTGCATGAGGCGGAGGAGTATTCTGGAAGTAGNAGCGAAGGGAGCGATAAGGGCGACGCCAACACGCATCTCTAGCACCTCATCGCCCCTACGCGCAAGTCGTGCAGTATTTCCGTCAAAATGCTCTACTGTGAAAAGAGATCTGTAACAGTGGGAGTTCATTACACGTGATGAAGGTCCACAGATTCAACTACGTGCGTATAATCGTACTTTCCTCTTGCCGATTAAGGAAATTGCACAGGTAATCTTTAAAAATGCTATGTATATTTAATCATTTTCACGATTTTCTTTCTCTATGAATACACTTGGTATGATAAAACTAGCAATATAGTGCCGTAGATAATTGTTTTTTTTGCCTTTTCTGGCAAAAAAACCGTATTACCAGAACATTTATTTACCGAGATACGTATATTCGCGCTAACAACGATTTCACAGAAAACATTTCAGTACATTCAGTTTTTTTTTTTTGGCGTTCCTCGTACCACCCGGTTTTTTGCAGAAAAATGCCGGCTTCTTTGCTGCCGAAGCCTTTTGTAACATTGACGTATAGCCTCTTTCCTGGAAAAATCAGAAAACTTAATAATTAATACATAAAAATTACTGAAAAACGAATTGTTTTATTTGCTTCGATACAGGCTTAAGAGTATCATTTCTCACACTTAGGTCTCCGTATCAAGTTTATATCTTCAAAATTGGCTTCAAGAAGCCGAACTTCATTAACATGTGTTTTCCCATACCTATAGATGGTGGTTTATCGCGGGAAAAGTTGACTGTTTGCTAGGATACAACGTACTGTACTCTAGTCCGACAGTTCTCTTTCCTTACTGTCTGTCATGCATGTAAGCTACTATCTCATTTCACAGGGCCAATGAGGATTCTGCTACTATAAGGCAGAACGTTCGCGAATGGTCTGAACACAACTTAGCCGAATCAAAACCTTGTTTCATCCAATCATGAAAGAATAAACTAGTTAGAGTGTTATAAAACATATGTTGTCTCGATTTTTTTATTTTTTTTTTATTTTTTTTTTACTATTTTCCATTATCTTTACCTATACCTAGGGCCAGTGACTTCTCGCGTAAAAATCGGAGCACACAGTAGATATAAATACTATATACACACCTCAGCTGTTGCTATACCTCCATTGGCTGCTGGTGCCGTGTCCGTCTTTGACCAAGCCGCTCAGGACTAAGTAACTCCGACACTGAACCTTCGTGATTCTACGCAAACGGTTAACACTGGACAGAACATTTGTTAGCCAATCAAAGAAGCTGGACGACTCTACAAGTGCTTTGGACTGTATCTTGTCTCGAAATCTTTTCGCGAAATATCACTGCCCCTACGTATACCAAATTCTCAACCAGGCAATAGAGTTAAGTTGAAATCGCCTTCGACGCGGCTCTGGGAGCGCGCAGGGTTCCAGCGTCGTCGTCCCTCGACTGTACCGGTCTGGATACGGGAACTGGATCAACCTGTTCCGCCGCTCTGCGACGTCGCATTGTGACGCAAAAGCCCACCTCCGTGGGACCCGAGGTCTACCCTCCCCCCTTTCCCCTTCCTCATACACACACGCGACCCCGCTGTACAAACACACAGCTCCCACCCTCTTTCTCCTTTTTCACGGCATCACCCCTTCCATCACAAACTTTTCAGCACACCGCTCGCTCACGGACCGTGCACGGCGACGCCAATTCAGCTGTTTCACCTCCCAGCTACGTGACGATAGCGGGATTGTTTTATACAGTGTATTCTCGGTTTCTTCTCACTATTGGAATCAAACCTTTGAAAAATCGTCGTATGTATGACGTGTTTGGTCGTTTCCTAAATACAATTCGTATTACGAGCGTTTTATAAATTTCCCAACATAAAAAGTACCTTATTTTTAGTTAAATTGAGATCTTACTTATATTCAATCCATAAATTATAACATTTCTCTAGTGAGGAACACTAAAAAATGTGTAAACGATTATGGGTCATACAAGTTCGCAAGGCAATATTGGAACAACACACACATCATCTTGGCATTCTTCTGATCCATGCAGGATGGTAAGAATCTTTCCTTAGGTCGTGGATTGTGTAAGTATCACGAAATAGTTTTAAAACATGAATAAAACAGAGAGAAAATAAGTATGTTGGCAACGCCTAGTAAGGAATAGTTCTTATGCAAAATAATATTACATTGTTGTGCGCAAGAATACAGGGTGTTATTCCGTTGGTATAATTTCCTAGACTTAGTTAAGCTTTGTTTGCATGAGGCGGAGGAGTATTCTGGAAGTAGNTGTTATTCCGTTGGTATAATTTCCTAGACTTAGTTAAGCTTTGTTTGCATGAGGCGGAGGAGTATTCTGGAAGTAGAACTTCAGCAGGGCTTTAGAACAGCTGGAAGAAACCCCTGAATATGCATTACCGCTAACAGATATACCAGGTCCTCGGCCGCGGGATTGTAAGTGTGTACTCGCCACTAGCGTAGTGCAATCTTGCGCGGATTCGCTGAACTTTACAAGGGCGGGCGAGAAGCGGCTTGAAAAAATACCTGCTCTGGAATGCACGCGTGTGTGTATGTTTTCGTCTGTGAGCAGGAAGTTTTTGAACAATGCCAACAATAATCCAGAGGTGAAGTGGCCAATTAAATTGTGGACTGCAGCCGCATACTCAAATAAATTGCTTCACAGGCCGTTCGCCAATCAGAGCCCGGTAACATGCTCGCCAGCTGGTGGCCCAGCCAACAGCGAAACTTTCGCATCAAGCGTCAGCCAATCAGACACAAAGCCCGTTCCCATAGCCTTGCGCAGGCATAGTGGAGTGGAGAGATTTGAGCGACTCCTAACATCGAGGTCTTGAGAGTCGATGATGGTGAAGCGAGGTGAGTATGGAGCAGCGCCGGAATGAAAGGGCGAAGGAATCAGGAGAATCCCGAGAAAACCCACCGAGTAGCGACATCGTCCGGTACGATTCCCGCATGCGAGGATCCGGAGGCGACCCCGCCGGGAATAGAACCCGGTTCGCCTAGGCGAGAGGCGAGTAGTCTGACCACTACACCACCGCGGCCCCACACAGCCAGAGAATGGGTGCGTCCACATCAAAGGAACCGCCACACTATTTCGTCTCTGTGTACTCATCTGCTCTGTAACAAAAACGCTTGAAACACTTTTCTCTTAAATATTTAAAATGATTGCTATGCGCCCGCAAAAATAGGGTTTGAAATGACTTTACTCAAAAATATCAAAACATTATTTGGGATTAAGTAGATAACAAATCGGCAGTTAACAAAATGCTCAGGACTTGTGACTTTTATCAGGCAGTCACAAAGGTATCTTGCAGTCAAATGCCGAGGGGTGTAGTACCTTTCCGGATACTGTTATTGCCTACTTGCCAAGCTACTTTCAGTCTATTTTCAAACGTCTGCTTGGAATTCTCGAAAATCGGTTCTCCTGAGTGTGTTCCAACAAGATAACCTTTTCGGTTGATTTCGACATGCTTAGTCGTAATTTATCTAAACAAATCGTTTATAGCTTAATGTCAAAAATTTCCACAGACCAGTGAGTGGGACCTCTATTTATTTTATGAAGGGGGATGATGTTACGATCCGCGCTTTCAGAGGTGTAAAATCTCCGTAATACAATGCACTGTTCACCGATTGTTTTACGTAATCGCAAGTATTTTCTCATATTTGCAACTGCACTTATTTTAAAACTATGTTTTGTGGGAGAGGGGGAGGGTGTCGGCTTCCTTAGTAATCACTTAACCGGAACCATCCCCCATCAATTTGGTTTCTTGTTTTTCTAGAACGTTTATTATGTTTTTAAAAAAATAAAATCCGGTCAGTACTGCTATACCCGACTAGTTATCGACCTTACACACCAGTACGCATATAGCAACTGAACTACTTACTCGTATTTACGTCACAATATTGATTTTGCCAAATTGTGGTGAGAATAATTTCAGAATTCTATTTTTAAAACACAAACTAGCGAGAAAAACAAATAACCCAATATTGCGGGGAAAGTTCCACTTAAGGAAATTGTGGTGCATGCGTCTTTGACTTTTATTTTCGCAAGAAACAACCTACCAGAGTTTATCTGTGTTGNCTTAAGGAAATTGTGGTGCATGCGTCTTTGACTTTTATTTTCGCAAGAAACAACCTACCAGAGTTTATCTGTGTTGCTGATAAACACTCTCTATATTGTAACAAATTGCCTCGGGCGTGTCCATGTTTGGGAGAAGATAGATGTTTAAATTTAGATTAAATAAAATATTTAAGACTAAATTTTCTTAAGTTAATTAATACATCATGCTATTATTTACAAAATACAACGGTCTATATCAACCACTAACACTTATTATTTTTACCAGCGAGCGTAATTTTTGGGGAACGCTCATCTATAATTTACACTAGAATCACTGTTCTTATATTATCCTACATAAAGCCAACATAATCTTAGCTCATTTATTACAAATACGCGATGCAAGGTTCTGTAATTATGTTCTGAAACTCAGTACCCAAATATCAGATATTGTTTATTTGGACCCATAGTAACACAAAAACCTTATGCACTTACTATATCCGGAAACGTATTGTTATACTACACAAATGTGTTTAAAGTTGCGGCGTACAACGCCTGGATAACAAGCGTGTAAGACAAGTTGCATAGGATGTAGGTGCGCGAAACTGTGTACGTAATAATTTAGTGCCGTGCCCCTACGACCTATGCAACTTGTCCTACACACATGATCGAACAGCATTCAGCCTTTTTTCGGCAGGTGTTGCACGCAGCAATTTTGAACACAATTACTCGACATGGAAAAAAAAAACGTTTCCGGATATAAAAGCACAGTAATTTTGTGTTCGTATCGGTCCAAAGGAACTTTGTCTGGAGTTTGGGCGCTGAGTTTCTGAACATTCTGGAAATTTACATTGTCCAAATGACCGTCACTAATGAAACAAGTCTCAGTTCTTACAGTCCAACAGGTCAGTCCTGTTGTCTGCTATCAAGACAGTCGCACTCTGCGCAGCCTAACAGCACTCGCTGGTCACTGCGTCGTCGCCAGTCGCCTACTGATTCGCCCAAAACGCCTGTACCCCGAAACTCCTCCAGTGGTTGAAACAACCCACGCTCGTTGAGATCTTGAAAGAGTAAACCTTTCCCAAAATGGGTCGAAGCGTCGAGCGGCTTGGACAGCAGGTCGTGGCTTGGACAGCACTCCGTCTGAACCAGGTTTTATCTGAGAGCAGAGCGTCTCAGTGAGATGCAGGAATTCACCAAGGACACTCTAATGCACCTGGCTGGGGACTTCATTCACTTGTCAACTGGCATGTCAGTTGGACAAGCACAGCATTGCTTGGGCGTATCTGATACTTTTGATCATGGGAGCCGTGCCAGATTTTAGATCTGTGTGTTATAATTGCCAGGCATTGCTACTTGTTGCGTCTCAGACAGAATATCAAGAGAAATACCAAGCCAGCACTTTTAAAAAAGGGTTACTTCATGTCCATCTGCTTTCGTAAAATTGCCCTTGGAGTGACGAGAAGTTTAGTAATTTAAGTAGACCTTTCTTTTCTCATTTCACACTGAGAAAAAAAATGTTGTAGGAACTATGTGGACTGTTAAAATAGGGACAGTCATCAGTATTTTGTGCAATTGCCTCTGATTTGTCTAGCAATGCTAGGCACGCTACAAGCCAAATTATCACTAGGCGAAAGCAAGACCGGTGTGGCTGATACTTGCCAGCGTAAATCCAACCACAATAAAACTTCTTTCCTGTCTGTCTTATAACTGGCGAGATACAGTTACCTATATGTGCATTTGACACAGGACACATCTGCCACTCACTCGACGCCCAGCACCCAGACACCCGATAAGTATCCTGGAAA
>NQII01000693.1:540029-575119 GCA_002778355.1 Clitarchus hookeri
GGGGGGGGGGGGGTTATACGTTCATTCTCTAGCATATTGTAGTAATAATACCTAGAAACTTCTCGTCCTGTATTTTGTACCATTTAATTAATGATTCAAATAATATGACGCAATTAAAGGAAGTGTTACAGTGGCTAGCACGTAATAAGCCACATCCGCAGTATTATTCCCTGTTCAGCTAGAGTTACCAGAATTGTGCTCAAAACTTCCAGCCCAGATATACCTTACCAGCATATATCGTCAGTCAGACAAATAAGTAGTCGAATAAATCTTGAAAATACGTTAACGATGGTGTATATGGCACTGCCGAACATACAGGCAAGAGTACAGAAACTCGATGCCCTACAGCCCCAAGGGTGTAGTACTTAGTGAGCCCCTGTCCTGCTAGGGATTCAAATTTCAGGAGTCAGCTTCAGGCAGCAAAATTCAAATAAATGAAAAGCAACGGCGTTGTCCTGCGTGAGCGGGCAGAGGGCAGCACTAACGAGTTAGCGTCAATCAAACTCTAAACATGGATCAGAGAAATGTATTATTGGAGTCATTTAACAGCGCCTAACTTATTCGACAGTCGCATCAGCCGATTCATATTACGAAGTAGTGAAACAAATGCCAGTTTTCAATCACTTATTGATTCGGTGACTTTTTTCACTGATTCATGAACCATTTCATTCGTTGTTTTTTGGGTGATATTTTTATACTGGTGGATTAGTTAAACAAGGTTTATCAAATTAAATAACCGACAACCTCATAAAACCCACTAAATATACTTTTCTAAATGCGAGTTTTGTCTTTTATAATACAATTTTATGAGGTAACGTGAACATCTTGTTTTACATTTAGTTTTTACGTCTTTCATTTCGTTGGCTTGGTAACCCAACCAGCAAAACGCCGGTGTGAAAGTTGTGTACTGAGGGTTCAAATCCTGGGTATCAGAAAATATATTTTTTAATTTACGTTAAATTACACAACACAAAGAGTGGCTGTCGGAATTATGTTTATTTATCTTATATACTTGGCTAAATGTAATAAAAGCGATATTTAATTCGCCGCACGCAATTGTCTGTCACTTACTCAATCAGTTAAATTGTTTCACTGAAATAAACAGTGGTTTTCCACCCATTCTAAGTGGGGGCATTTTCACTGATTCGAGTAGTTGCATTTGACTGTGAATCAGTGTTTTTCCACTTACTCTAATTAAGTGAGCAGCTGAAACGAGCGTCAAAAGGGGTTACTCGCATGAGGGTCAGTGCAACACTCAAAATGGAGATTGGGAATGATTGCTGTGAGTCGATTATCGAAGAGGCTTTTAAAGAGCGTATAATACAGGAGAGGAACATGAGAAGAAAAAATTGCCTTGGCTGACATCCTCATGTACTCGCAAAGCTCGTTTGTAAATTCCGGCTACTGACAATACAAATGATGGAATCCACCAAAATTATGTCTTTGCCGGTAAATTCTAATGCGTTTCTGTTCCTGTGAGCTTATTTCTGATAATTAAGGCTGTTGCCTGGTTGATAATTTAATATAGGGAAATAAATGTTAATGAAATTTGGTTTTGGCGTACCTGTTGAAGATAGATATACACTGAAGAGCCAAAAAAACTGGTATAGTCGTGCNCACTGATTCGAGTAGTTGCATTTGACTGTGAATCAGTGTTTTTCCACTTACTCTAATTAAGTGAGCAGCTGAAACGAGCGTCAAAAGGGGTTACTCGCATGAGGGTCAGTGCAACACTGAAAATGGAGATTGGGAATGATTGCTGTGTGTCGATTATCGAAGAGGCTTTTAAAGGGCGTATAATACAGGAGAGGAACATGAGAAGAAAAAATTGCCTTGGCTGACATCCTCGTGTACTCACAAAGCTCGTTTGTAAATTCCGGCTACTGACAATAGAAATGATGGAATCCACCAAAATTATGTCTTTGCCCGTAAATTCTAATGCGTTTCTGTTCCTGTGAGCTTATTTCTGATAATTAAGGCTGTTGCCTGGTTGATAATTTAATATAGGGAAATAAATGTTAATGAAATTTGGTTTTGGCGTACCTGTTGAAGATAGATATACACTGAAGAGCCAAAAAAACTGGTATAGTCGTGCGTATGCAAATAACAGAAGTATGGAACCAATCAGAGTAACGCGATGCGGTCGGCAGCTAGATCGGTTACTGCTGCTACAATGGCAGGTTATCAAGTTTTAAGTGAGTTTGAATGTGGTGTTATAGTCAGCGCACGAGAGATGGGCCATAGCATCTCCGAGGTAGCGATAACATTTGTATGTTCGCGTACGACCATTTCATGAGTGTATCGTGAATATCGGAAATCCGGTAAAACATCACATCTTCGACATCGCTGCGGCCGGAAAAAGATCGTGAAAGAACGGGNGCACGAGGGATGGGACATAGCATCTCCGAGGTAGCGATAACATTTGTATGTTCGCGTACGACCATTTCATGAGTGTATCGTGAATATGGGAAATCCGGTAAAACATCACATCTTCGACATCGCTGCGGCCGGAAAAAGATCGTGAAAGAACGGGACAAACGACTACTGACGAGAATCATTAAACGTGGCCCTTTCTCAAATTGGCGCAGATTGGATTTGTGGACTGCCCTGCAGGAGTCATGGTGTGAATTGCCTCCTGCATACCTTCAGACATTAGTCGAGTCCATGCCACGTCGTCTTGCGGCTTTTCTGCATGCTCGGGGGTCCCTACACGATATTAGGCAGGTGTGCCAGTTTTTTTGGCTCTTCAGTATATATCAACAAGAACTTTTTTGAGAAAAAAATACGTGCTTCTTCGCTATTTAATCCTTTCGTAACATTGACGTCTCCTGGAAAGATCAGAAAACCTAATAATTACAATAAAAATTAACGAATAAAAGCATTGTTATATATGCGCCGATACAGAGCTTGAGAGTATAATTTCTCACTCTTAGGTTTTTGTTTAAAGCCTATATCTTTAAAATCGGCTTTAAAAAACAGAATTTCATTAAAGTGTTTTTCCCTATTCCTAATTCTCAAGCCGTCAACCGCCTTAATTTCCGTTTGCAGCTAATTATTTTCAACGTAAATGTTTCACGAGAACTTGGTTGGACGCCATTTTGAGGCAGATTAGCGCTACATGAACCAGGCACCCACTGCAGGTCACTTAACGCAATAGAGTGGACTTGCGTGCGCTGCTGCCCGCCTAACGCCATAGAGTGGTCTCCCGGGCACTGCTGCCCACCTAACGCCATAGAGTGGACTCCCGTGCACTGCTGCCCGCCTAACGCCATAGAGTGAACTCCCGCGCACTGCTGCCCGCCTAACGCCATAGAGTGGTCTCCCGCGCACTGCTGCCCACCTAACGCCATAGAGTGGACTCCCGCGCACTGCTGCCCGCCTAACGCCATAGAGTGGTCTCGCGCGCGCCATTGCAAGCCCAGAGGGCTGTGCCATTTGAGCGCGACTACTCCGAGTGACAACGCAGGACTGTGACGAGGAGTCTAATGAGGTGCTAACTAATTGCTTCGCTACCAGTATCGTGTAGGTGGTAATTAATGTTTACGCGTGCTAACTGATCCGAATTGGATGCTGTAACGAACCGAGGGACGTAGATGGTAGTTGAATAACGGTTTGTGTTGATGGCGGTGTCAGTATTTGACTCTTAGGTAGCGTTAGTCAAGATTATAAAAGCAAACTGGTTTGTTTTTAAATACAATTTATTATTCCTTGAACGCAAAAAAATTAAAATGTGACAAGAATTTGCTCCAGCAAATAACCTGTTAATATATATTTCAATAGATAAAATGTTCTCATATATATTTATCTCTTTTCATGAACAAGTGACAAAATAATTTATATAATTGGCCCTGTGAAATTAACCCAACCGGATGAAATATTTTTATTTATCTAGTTCGGTCTTTGACTACAGATAGTTTCTGATTTAAACTTTCGGTGTGCATAAACCATTTCTTGCTATGCAAGAAAATTTAACTGGAGTTAATATACGCAAAATATGTATTTAAAACGAAAGAAATTTGAAATAAAATAAATACAGTTTAAAATACTGATAAACAATTGCGCTTTAGTGGTGTGTTTATCTTCGTTCGGGCACAGGATTCACGGAGTAGGAGGTGGGAGTTGTCTGCCATGACGTGTGACCCGAACACAGCATGTTGTCTGCATGTGACCCGAACACAGCATGTTGTCTGCATGTGACCCGAACACAGCATGTTGTCTGCATGTGACCCGAACACACATAAACACGCTACTCGCGTTACAACTTTTCTCTTCAGGCAGCATACTTGTTTCTGTAGTTTACCTGATCATGAAAATATAAACATTTGTATTGTAATCGTGAGATTTGAGAAATTAAGTATAAGGTACTGGTAAAATGTTTGAGCTACGCAGCCAAAGAGCCACGCACAACATCGGTTCTGAGGATGACGCGGCTGGAAGCGTTACCCTTACCAACAATTTTTCTTATTTTTCCGGGAGCAATAAACTGTTTTTAAGACCGTCTTTCACAGTTTTCCAGTGGTTGGTTTCTCCGTCGAGAGTTTTAAAGGAGTTGCGACAAGCCTGGCGCTGGCGTCTATTTGAATTGTTTTCGCCTCCAACCCTCCCCCCTTACCCTACTTCGCGAACCATCAACCATCTCGTGATGTCTTGTTACCGAGGGAAGCAGTCTGTAAATTTTCCGACTCGCGGCTCCTGCTGCCTGCTGTCTGTGTCAACTGGCTTCCGCCCCCGCATTTCACCCTTTTTTTCACCCCTCCTTCCTACCCCTTCCGCGGCGTGCCAGTGGCATACCACAATATTTCCCTCTTCTTCCCCTCCGCTGGACCAAATCTCGCCCACTGCGTCTGCCAGTAGACATGCTGTTTGTCCTCTTTCCGAAAAATCAACTACATAGTTCAGACTACATTTGCTTCGAACTGCTCAGGACTCCCCCCAGTTTTCTTTGTAGTTCGAAGGACTGGAAGTGTGTGCATTTTACTGTCTGCCCATTAAAATTCGCAAACGGCTTTTGGAAACACTGTTATTTCTAATTGTATAAAATGTTGTGTGTGTGTTTGCGCACATATATGCACGCGACATTGTGTGCATCTATATGATTTTTTTTCCCCCATTGTCCTCGTTGATTTTAAAACCTACGTAATATAATTTTCATAAACTGATTAGTCAGCTGTGTCTACTGATGTGTTTGCCAGCAGACATGTTTGTCCTCTTTCCCCTACTCCCAAAATGTCCATGTAGTAATTACAAAACATTGTTAAGAATAAAATGACGCAATTTAAGAATACACACCACAGAATAAATCTTATATATATAATATATATACAGGTTGTGACAGCCTTGTATGTATTGTGCGCTAAAAACTGGTGGAACATTTCAAATATAAAAAAAAAATGTACGACATAGGAAGCTGCATATATTAAATGTGTACTATAAATACATAACTCACTCAATAATTATATGGACAATAAACACGCTAGTACAAAGGAAAATTTCATCAAGCGATTGACATTCGATTTATATTATATATACATCGCAATTCTGTACATTTTAGACCTTCATATAAATTTTAGTAAACTTTGACATACAAGCACAAGTAATTTACACGTGTCCTAAATTCTATAGTCGGGCAATAAATTTAAAAACGTTCATAAATAATAACTAATAACTATAAAATGCAAGTTAATTGTTTGCTCACCTATTAAATATTCTTGGAATTTTGAATATTTTTATTGCTATAACCTTTGAAACAATTTTAGCGAAACGCCATCATTAATTATACTTAATCGAGCTACTTATAAATCGCTAGATACAAAATCAAAACGTTTCAGTACACACAAGTATCTCCATTTGATATTTACAATAACTTATTGATAAACCAACCAGTCCAAGTTTTGCGTCGTTGCAATAATTCCAACGTATTCTATAATTAATTTCTGTTTTGAATATTAATTTTTATGAATTGAAGTATTTGAACGTATCGTAATATTTTGTGAATAAATATGATTTATAGTCAAAGTATTTACAGCATAAGCCCACTAGTGCTTAATAAGTGCCATAAATTATTTAATTTAAACAACTCACTAAATTATAATTGTTTGAACACGCATTCAATTATTTGCATAACAAACCTCATCTTATAGGCAACTGATCATCTCGATGCAATTGAACAAAATTGTTTGAATATAATTTTTTCTAATAATTAATGTTTGTAGAATACTAGATTAGTAAATATGTACACTCTAAATCTGAAACAGTGATAAATGAGCCAAATCAGTAAAAATAGCGTAAACTGAGCAGCTGTTAATCAGTGCCTGATAATTAATTAAAATGATTGCTGAATTTAACTGCTTTATTTGTGTTTCCCACTGAATGTCGAGAATTTCACTGCCATGCGTCACTTATTCCCAGTTCATTTCCTTGATTTGCCAGTCGGCAGTAGCTTATCTACTAACTTTCAGTGATTGTTATTTCACTGATTGATATCACTGATTCGAGATTCAAGTGTAGCGACCGCAAAAAAAATTCTTTAAATCAAGTGTTTACAGATATAACTAACTATCATATATGCAAATAATTTTTGAACAGAAGCATTATTCAAAGGCATAGGCAATAAGAACACGTGTGTTTAAAAATTGTGTACTTGGGAGAAATAGTAATTTATAGCGTATCTTCTCATATATGTTAGCCGATTACAATACATTTTTTGATTAAATGCCATCCAGACANCTTGTATGTATTGTGCGCTAAAAACTGGTGGAACATTTCAAATATAAAAAAAAATGTACGACATAGGAAGCTGCATATATTAAATGTGTACTATAAATACATAACTCACTCAATAATTATATGGACAATAAACACGCTAGTATAAAGGAAAATTTCATCAAGCGATTGACATTCAATTTATATTATATATACATCGCAATTCTGTACATTTTAGACCTTCATATTAATTTTAGTAAACTTTGACATACAAGCACAAGTAATTTACACGTGTCCTAAATTCTATAGTCGGGCAATAAATTTAAAAACGTTCATAAATAATAACTAATAACTATAAAATGCAAGTTAATTGTTTGCTCACCTATTAAATATTCTTGGAATTTTGAATATTTTTATTGCTATAACCTTTGAAACAATTTTAGCGAAACGCCATCATTAATTACACTTAATCGAGCTACTTATAAATCGCTAGATACAAAATCAAAACGTTTCAGTACACACAAGTATCTCCATTTGATATTTACAATAACTTATTGATAAACCAACCAGTCCAAGTTTTGCGTCGTTGCAATAATTCCAACGTATTCTATAATTAATTTCTGTTTTGAATATTAATTTTTATGAATTGAAGTATTTGAACGTATCGTAATATTTGGTGAATAAATATGATTTATAGTCAAAGTATTTACAGCATAAGCCCACTAGTGCTTAATAAGTGCCATAAATTATTTAATTTAAACAACTCACTAAATTATAATTGTTTGAACACGCATTCAATTATTTGCATAACAAACCTCATCTTATAGGCAACTGATCATCTCGATGCAATTGAACAAAATTGTTTGAATATAATTTTTTTCTAATAATTAATGTTTGTAGAATACTAGATTAGTAAATATGTACACTCTAAATCTGAAACAGTGATAAATGAGCCAAATCAGTAAAAATAGCGTAAACTGAGCAGCTGTTAATCAGTGCCTGATAATTAATTTAAATGATTGCTTAATTTAACTGCTTTATTTGTGTTTCCCACTGAATGTCGAGAATTTCACTGCCATGCGTCACTTATTCCCAGTTCATTTCCTTGATTTGCCAGTCGGCAGTAGCTTATCTACTGACTTTCAGTGATTGTTATTTCACTGATTGATATCACTGATTCGAGATTCAAGTGTAGCGACCGCAAAAAAAATTCTTTAAATCAAGTGTTTACAGATATAACTAACTATCATATATGCAAATAATTTTGAACAGAAGCATTATTCAAAGGCATAGGCAATAAGAACACGTGTGTTTAAAAATTGTGTACTTGGGAGATATAGTAATTTATAGCGTATCTTCTCATATATGTTAGCCGATTACAATACATTTTTTGATTAAATGCCATCCAGACANATAGTAATTTATAGCGTATCTTCTCATATATGTTAGCCGATTACAATACATTTTTTGATTAAATGCCATCCAGACACTATTTTCAAACTAGCGCCGTTAATTTGTTAATGTTACGTGCGGTTATGTTCCCTCTTTTTAAGGTCAGCGGGCTAAGTTAAGAGGGCGTTGAGATGTGAACTGCGGTAGGTGCTTTGTTAAGTGAACGAGAGGTACTTAGGCTTTTGGAAACGGGAATTGGTATCGTCAGTTAAACGAGCTTCACTCTCTCGCTTCAGAGTTTGCACGCAATGCGGACTCGCCTGCATTACCATACGTAATCCGCAGCGCGGAAAACCTGGAGACGTTAGCAAGTCTATGATTTGGGTGTGCGATTCGCGGATAGCTGTCTCGAACGTTCCTGCCTCCCTTTTATCGGCGCGATCTCCTCGCAGTAGTTTCGTGCCATTACGAGCCTTATTTTCTGTTACTCGCGGAAATTGACGAGCTGGTTGCCAGAGACGTATTCTCAACGCTATAGGTGGGCGTCAGCTCCCATTAGCGCTAATCCCGTGATAACTTTCGTCTGTTTCGAAGAAAATTGTCGAGAATTTTCGTCAGTCCTTCAAATGTGAATTTCACCCCCAACAATTTTCGAGCTGCGCAATAATTCGTAAACACTGTTTTCGTCTCCTTCATTTGCATACAACCCCAGCGGTTTCGTCCGCCCCTATCTTCCCCCCTGCTCTAAAACAACCTCTGCAAATGCGAGCGTTAAACTCCTTAACACGACACGCCATGTTAACATCGGTTCGGGACTGCAGCGACGGCATCATTTGCATCAGGGTTTGTGTCTCTCGCCCGTTGTTCCCGTCACGTAACCTCTCCAGACGTATGCCTGCGCTGATTTGTTTTACAATGCAAATTACTGCTACGCGCGCGTTCTGGCCGTAGTAATAACATTTTTTTTTTCCCCACGTTTTAAAATACAGCTGTCGTCTGGGATAACAGACATGCTGCCGCTGACCAGAGATATGTGCGTACGCCAAATTATCTTCCTTCACATTCTGACGCTGCTCGCCTTGAATCTGAAGTCACGTGTCAATTCAGTAATTACACGTGTTCTTTTTTCCTTTTATTACACTTCACTGTGATATTTTCATGTTGAGGAAAAAACTGTGCTTATTTCACACCGGACATGCTGACAAGAGTTTGGAACGAGTTTGATTATCGCGTAGATGTCGTTCGGGCCGCTCGTGGTGGTCNACATGCTGACAAGAGTTTGGAACGAGTTTGATTATCGCGTAGATGTCGTTCGGGCCGCTCGTGGTGGTCACATTGGACATTTATGAACATATTGTATACAAACTTAACGGTTCCACGGTTCATTTGACTGGTCAATCAAGGTTCTGGGTTGTTTCGTTTCGATATTAAAGACCTTCAAAGTTGGGGTATTCTTTTATACTCATCCTGTATTTATGACGGAAAAGGCATCGCGTGTGCTTGATAAAGGCCGTCCAACTTCTTCCTCAGAGTTTACACGGATATCCCTGTTTACGAATCTCCGATGTAGTCATGAGAATGTCTAGTACGCATATCATTCTGAGCAGTAACGCGTATTAGAGAGCTTACAGATATCTTTCAAAGATTTAATCTTCAAGACCTCCATCACCTAAAACAACTTCCGAAACGTACACTACACCAGTAGTATCAAACACGGTAATTAAATATTCAGCAAAAAAATATTGTAAAATAATTTCTTTAAACTAAGTATCTATTAAAATATACTAAAGAGTAAACGAAATTTTTATATAGACCTAAATGACTGCCATATAAGAATTACATCACATTACCCAGCAGCGGGAGACACAACTGATCTTTTCCCTTCTCCCTATTCCTGTTACTACGCTACACAATTTGTAAGTTATTTTGCCTGCAACAAACATTATGATATTAATAGCGAACAGTTAGTGAACTTCCTTAGGAAATACACCCAGCATAATATACACATATAAAACACATACATAACATACACATATACATTTACATACACATATACAAACTATTTTGTAAAGGGGAAAGGAGGGAGATAACTCATATCCCCCTCATCCCTGCACCANTTACATACACATATACAAACTATTTTGTAAAGGGGAAAGGAGGGAGATAACTCATATCCCCCTCATCCCTGCACCAGCATGTTGCAGGTCGAGAGAAAGACCGAGAATGATGATGCAATATCTATTTGTAGAATCATCCATTCACTAGACTCGAATCTCATATAGGTAACTTCTGATGTTACATTAATTTTTGATGTAAGTAATATATTTGTTACATATGCATTATGCCATGCATTTTTAACATAGTGGTGTTTGACTTTTGTAAATCGGTCCAATGGTTCAATAGTTATGAATTTTTTAATTTTCGAGGTGGGTTACATAACCTCAAAGTGTAATGGACGCCGCGGTGCAGCGTGCTTATATTCAGACTCCACCTGACAATGCATGGGCACTTTTCAAGGCAATCGGTTGTTCGATTTTTCAAGGTAATGGACTATGATTATAACCCCCTATTTATTCTTGGATGGAACCCCAGGCCATCCATCAAAAGATAGTCATTCGCTTAATTGAGTCCCAAGAATTAATTTTTTTGTATAAATAAAATATAGAGATAGTATGGAGCTAGTAATGCCATGCAGAATATCGTGGAATATGATGGCGAGATCGACACTACTCAAAGATGTTTGTGAGATTCTCTTTAATATGAATTCCTGTGCGCACACTACTTCATATCATTAGTTCACATATCATTCGACCGAATCTTCGTTTGGTTGGTGGATCAGTCCCTGACATCTTTGATTTACGGAATTCTCACAGTAAATTGCATCACATAATTTGTACTTTATTTTGGGCGTCGACGAGGCACAGGGCACTGTTTTGCACATGTTCTAANTTACATACACATATACAAACTATTTTGTAAAGGGGAAAGGAGGGAGATAACTCATATCCCCCTCATCCCTGCACCTGCATGTTGCAGGTCGAGAGAAAGACCGAGAATGATGATGCAATATCTATTTGTAGAATCTTCCATTCACTAGACTCGAATCTCATATAGGTAACTTCTGATGTTACATTAATTTTTGATGTAAGTAATATATTTGTTACATATGCATTATGCCATACATTTTTAACATAGTGGTGTTTGAATTTTGTAAATCGGTCCAATGGTTCAATAGTTATGAATTTTTTAATTTTCGAGGTGGGTTACATAACCTCAAAGTGTAATGGACGCCGCGGTGCAGCGTGCTTATATTACAGACGCCACCTGACAATGCATGGGCACTTTTCAAGGCAATCGGTTGTTCGATTTTTCAAGGTAATGGACTATGATTATAACCCCCTATTTATTCTTGGATGGAACCCCAGGCCATCCATCAAAAGATAGTCATTCGCTTAATTGAGTCCCAAGAATTAATTTTTTTTAATAAATAAAATATAGAGATAGTATGGAGCTAGTAATGCCATGCAGAATATCGNACCTGACAATGCATGGGCACTTTTCAAGGCAATCGGTTGTTCGATTTTTCAAGGTAATGGACTATGATTATAACCCCCTATTTATTCTTGGATGGAACCCCAGGCCATCCATCAAAAGATAGTCATTCGCTTAATTGAGTCCCAAGAATTAATTTTTTTTAATAAATAAAATATAGAGATAGTGTGGAGCTAGTAATGCCATGCAGAATATCGCGGAATATGATGGTGAGATCGACACTACTCAAAGATGTTTGTGAGATTCTCTTTAATATGAATTCCTGTGCGCACACTGCTTCATATCATTAGTTCACATATCATTCGACCGAATCTTCGTTTGGTTGGTGGATCAGTCCCTGACATCTTTGATTTACGGAATTCTCACTGTAAATTGCATCACATAATTTGTACTTTATTTTGGGCGTCGACGAGGCACAGGGCACTGTTTTGCACATGTTCTAAAATAGGTATTGCTCGACTACTCTAGCTAGTGTGATTTATATAACTACCTGCAAGAGAAATAGACTCTTCAGTCACTAGTAAAAATGTATGAAGTCAGCATACATGCAATAAGTGTGTAAAGCTTCAGAACCTATTATTTATGCCATGTCCTGCGAAAAATTTCGTTAAGCAATCCTAAATGTAACTTACTGCAAAAATTGTGGAAATCCAAGATGGCGGGCACTGATGACCCCTTAAAAGGAACACAGAGGGTAATTGCTCATTCGTCGAGGTCTCTTAATTCAAATGTTGAACCCACCGCCGTCATCAGCGTTGGGACGGCGGGCCCCGCAAAACCACTTGACAACGGCCGGAAGTTACGCAGCACTCGCGCACTTCCGGGATGGACCTCATTTCGTTTAAGCGCCGGGAAATAAAACGTCCAGTCCCTTCTCCTTCTCCGCCCGAGTCGCACGGGTACAGATGGCCCCACGCCACTCGGTAATGGACT
This sequence comes from Clitarchus hookeri, assembly GCA_002778355.1. NCBI lineage: Eukaryota > Metazoa > Arthropoda > Insecta > Phasmatodea > Phasmatidae > Clitarchus > Clitarchus hookeri. Next base: position 552,609 of record NQII01000693.1, read on the forward strand.
TGGGGGGGAGAAAATTTCATTTCATTTGGCGCCGAGCCACTTATGGGCTGCCGACCTTGTTTCCGTCGGGCGGAAAAAAAATTTGGCTAGCTCGATTAATCTTGTTCGACGAGGCCGGTGCGCTTGAGCAAATATCCTCTTTTTGTGCAGCCGTAATGGAGTATTGTATTTATTTTTTCAAAAGACTGTTTGCGGTATAGTGCACTGGGAGAAGCCAACTAAATTTACGCTGTTCACGGTAAACTGAACAATTTTGAAAGCCTTTCTTAAGATCTACTTGCATGCACGTTGTGTATTCCTTTCGCCATCTGTAAAATTAAGAGTGACAACCAAATATTTTGTTTGATTGACTGTATGTGTTTGTATAGGCACTCATTTGATTATCTTCGTTTGAAAATACAGATCCACAATTTCTTTGCGTTTTTCGTGGCAGTTAGGATAGTGACAGTGTTTGTTGGTGCAGTTATTTATGCTTAATAATGGTGTAAACATCCTAATAGAACAAGTTCAACGTGAAACTAAACAGTAAATACGTAGAATTTGAAATACATATTTGCGCGTGGTGTCCAGTATTCGAAATGTTTGTATTTTAAAACCTTCCNGTAAATACGTAGAATTTGAAATACATATTTGCGCGTGGTGTCCAGTATTCGAAATGTTTGTATTTTAAAACCTTCCTTTTCCAATACTAGTCACTTCAGTTGAGGGTAATAGAGCACGAGCGAACTATGTTCGCATCTTGGTCGGGCTTCCTACTTTCTTCAAGTCAACCAAAACTTTTTTCAGTACGCAGAGCCAAACTAATTTTTGGTTGCACCAACCAAATCTTTGTTTGGGGCAACCCAATAAGAATAACAAAATAATTTGATTACAGCAACAAAACATTTCGTTGGCCCTACACAAACAATTGATTTGGTTGCGCCACACAAACTTTGTTTTATTCAAAAAANGCAACAAAACATTTCGTTGGCCCTACACAAACAATTGATTTGGTTGCGCCACACAAACTTTGTTTTATTCAAAAAATTTTCAGTGTGAGCTCTTTTGAAATTAACCTCTGCAAAAAAATTCACCGCTCATAACTACATGTGTGCTACAGTTCAGAGTGACAGTTAACAGTGAATTAACCCGTTTGCTCAAGCATTAATTTTTTTGAGCTGAAGTGTTGCAAACGTGTGATATTTTGATGAGCACTGTACTAGCAAGCAGTGAACAACTATCTGCATGCTCATCGACGTTATTGTCAGCCATTCGTGAATGAGAGGTGTGATAACGTTCACCAATCCGATTACCAGTCGTGAAGATTCTCGAGGCATTAGATACCGATTCATAGCTGTGTACAGTACTGACCATAGAAACACTTCGTGTGCAACATGTCTACGATCTTGGATACAATGACTGAACGGGTTAACCGCTCAAAGAACAAACTATTTTTTTTCGTTTCCGATGTTGTGAAATGAGATTTTTTTTTTTTTTTGTATGAACAATACTTACGAATTTCTTATAATAACTGAAACTTTGGAATGTATGAAAAGATTTTCAGTAAATCCATGGCACAAAAAAAATATAAAATAGTAGGTGTGCCAGCAGCAACAGGGGAAAGGCAATGTCTCTATTAGTGGTAGCTTCTGTACTTGTACAGCTTTGACCACGATTTTAACTATTTTGCAACATGTCAGACGTGAACGAGTATATTCGGGATAATACGTTAAGGGGTTAGCAAAAAAATAGGTCTATGGCTTGGCGTATCGGGAGTACAATAAGTAAATTTATGGTTACTGAAGTCAGCGTTTGATTCATACTCACAAGCTCTAAATTCGAATCAAAGTACTCAATGATTCGCAGTGAAATTCAACTACTCGGCTCAGTGAAAATGACTCCACTTCGAATGGATGGAAAACCACTGGTGGTTTCATCGAAACATTTCACTGATTGAATAAGTGACAGCCAGGTCCGTGCAGCGAACAAAGTATTGTTTTTAATGAATTTAGGCAAATCATTACGAGAAGCCAACATATTCCCAATAGTCAGTGTTCATGTTAGACAATTTAACGTAATTAAATAAAAGGTCAAACAAATTTCGTGGTGCTCAGAACTTGAGCCCACAGCATCCCGTTTCTAGACTAATACCTAAGGTCAGTGACTTTTCGCGTAAAAATCGGAGCACACAGTAGAATTCAATACTATATACACACCTCAGCTGTTGTTATACCTCCATTGGCTGCTGGTGCCGTGTCCGTCTTTGACCAAGCCACTCAGGACTAAGTAACTCCGACACTGAAACTTCGTGATTCGTGCGTAAACGGTTAACACTGGCCAGAACATTTGTTAGCCAATCAAAGAACCTGGATGACCTAACAGTGCTTTGGACTGTATNAAACGGTTAACACTGGCCAGAACATTTGTTAGCCAATCAAAGAACCTGGATGACCTAACAGTGCTTTGGACTGTATCTTGTCTCAAAATCTTTTCGCGAAATATCAGTGCCCCTACTAATACCTTACCAATCGAAATACCAAGCGAACATTGACTACAAAGGGAATAATATATGTATTACAATTCTTTACTGAAAATATGTAGCTTTAAATTGTACGTCTTTCCTTTTCGTTTTCAGCTTAATTGTTAAAATTAGGATCGTTAAAATAAATAGTACGTAAGAATGCACTCACTTCGCCACATTTGAGCCGATTTAAACATTATAACTGAGCGCAATGTTGATTACGTATAAACGAAATGAAATACTGAATGATCAAATTGCCTCTTAAAATGGTATTATAAAAGACGAAAAACGAAACTTAAAATTTGTAAAAGTATTTTTATCAGCTTTATTAGATAACAAGTTCTTATTTAACTTGATACGCGTAGTTTAATTGATCCATCAGTCAATAAAACAAATCAATGAAAAACAGCATATTGAATGTTAGATGAATCAGTGGAAATTTTTTTTGAATCAACAAATANAATAAAACAAATCAATGAAAAACAGCATATTGAATGTTAGATGAATCAGTGGAAATTTTTTTTGAATCAACAAATGAATGAAAACTGTAATTTTTTTTACTAATTCGTCAGTTAAATTGGCTGTTGAATAATTCAGGTGCTGTTAACTGATTTAAAAAGGGAAATTTTCACTGATTCATATTTAGAGAGCAAGAGGATAAATGTGTATTTTATAAACGCATTTACTTACGTAAATAAATGACAGAATTTTCACTTGGATGGCGCATGAGTAGAGACCTGAAAAATTCGCGAGTTCAATGATTTTTAGGCTATACTCCATTGTCGTATGTAAAATAATGCTAATATCACTGTTCATTGGTTGCGTTTTGTATTAGCGGAAGACGGTGACTCGGTCTGCATTTATTGTGTGTTTTTTATTGGCTCAGAGTTGTCCAGGAGGGTGGGCCAATAGAATAAGCAATACAAACGTACTAGGTTTTGAATTCTAGCTTGTCCCGAAATGAAACAGCGAATTTTTCAGGTCTCTACGCATGAGTAATACGTGATGACCCTAGGTAACGTTTATGTTAATGTACAGCGGAACAATACGAAATAAGAAGCAGAGTATGTCAAAAACGGGGTTTTAAAAAGTGATCAAATAACTACGAACAGTCTATACCCAGGGACACCCAATTTTCTCGAAAAGATTTCACGACCTGTTGTATTTCATAACACTTTGTCTCAGATGCACTTTCGTGATTGGATGGTTTCCGTGTTACAAGTCTTGGGTGTCTGTGCGCGAATCAATGACGTACATAATTGCAATTACCTTAATTTTTATTGGTCAGTCAAGCAGGACAAAGTCTTCTCTCAAAAACGCGTCGCCAATAATAATTAAGTATAAGAAAACTGCTGGCACGCTCGTAGACAGTCGAAATCTAGCATGTGCGGAAATTTTTTCGCGAAATTCGGGTGTCCCTAATACACACCTAGCGTGTCAATGGCGCATCCTGTGACCTTGGCGAGGCTTCTGCTGGGAGTGAAGTATTGCGTCGCCCATCTGTTGTAATATTAGGGTGGGTCGACGCTAGGTTAAATGAAAATGAGGTTATGTTAGCCTAAAATGAAAACCACTAAACCGATTTCGGGCAAACAAACTTTTTTTTATAATCTGTGCATTATATACAAGTTGTACGTGACCTAAAACATGAAAATCTCTACGTTTTCCAACCAATTTATGAAACAACCATATTTCATTACCTAATTCAAATTTTTATTTTTTTACGTGAATACATAACAGACGTTTGGGCAATAGAAATAACTGCAGTCTGATTAAGAACACTTTAGTGAATTGCAAAAGTCTTCCAACATGTAACTTCCCGAACATCAATTTGATTAATATAACCTATTTCTGGTTCCTGGGCACGGTGGTAAAAAACACATTTCTAACAATCCAGTATCAGGATTACTTGTCATGCCTTGTAAACCAAATCAATGCATTAAAGAAATCAAAACATAACTTTCATGACTTTGCGTAGCACGTCATACTGTTTAGCAAAATCCGCACTAAATCCTCCAATATTCCTAAATATTTTCCTTAGATAGCATCTTCTCCTTCTGTAGCGTCCCCGTGGCATGTCGCATCACTGTTGTTGGTGGAAGGGGATGAGAGATAGCAAGACTCGTCTCTGAGCGGTGCGAACTACTGTTTTACGAGCAGCAGTAACGAGCGGACGGGTGCAGAACACTTGGCAGGGACCACTCGCAGTTTTCCTCGCTCCCTCCTCGCTCCAGCCCGTCATCTCGCGCCTTACAAGCGCCCTCGTTTGCAACGGCACCTGGCTGACGGCCGACGGCCACAAATCTCCCACCTGAGTGGGCGACGCCCGGGCCTATTAGCGCCGAGGCCCTCGCCCGGCCAACAAAGGGAGGCCCTTATTTCTTTTGTCTTCTCGCTGGCACAGAACGCCCGAGAACGCAGAAGCGAAACGTCCTGCGCGTTCAGAACAGGCTTTATACGAACACTGTTCACGATTGAAACCATATTTACCATAATTTTTCATGTCACTATCTGAAAGATTTTTACTAATTAGTTATGTTTTAATTTTTACTGCTAACGTCTCTTAAATACAATCTAAACATTCGAGATTGCGATGCTCCAGACAAAAACATGAGAAAATTTCTGCCCGGGGAATAAAGACGTTGCACTTTTTTATTTCCTGTTTGATAAACATTTTTCTCTTTTGACAACGCAGCAGATAATTTGCAGCTTGTAATTTGATAAACACCGACACACAACAACAGTAACAAGCGAAGTTAAACCTTGTTAAACTCTACTTTTTTAACTAATANAATAAAACAAATCAATGAAAAACAGCATATTGAATGTTAGATGAATCAGTGGAAATTTTTTTTGAATCAACAAATAAATGAAAACTGTAATTTTTTTTACTAATTCGTCAGTTAAATTGGCTGTTGAATAATTCAGGTGCTGTTAACTGATTTAAAAAGGGAAATTTTCACTGATTCATATTTAGAGAGCAAGAGGATAAATGTGTATTTTATCAACGCATTTACTTACGTAAATAAATGACAGAATTTTCACTTGGATGGCGCATGAGTAGAGACCTGAAAAATTCGCGAGTTCAATGATTTTTAGGCTATACTCCATTGTCGTATGTAAAATAATGCTAATATCACTGTTCATTGGTTGCGTTTTGTATTAGCGTAAGACGGTGACTCGGTCTGCATTTATTGTTGTGTTTTTTATTGGCTCAGAGTTGTCCAGGAGGGTGGGCCAATAGAATAAGCAATACAAACGTACGAGGTTTTGAATTCTAGCTTGTCCCGAAATGAAACAGCGAATTTTTCAGGTCTCTACGCATGAGTAATACGTGATGACCCTAGGTAACGTTTATGTTAATGTACAGCGGAACAATACGAAATAAGAAGCAGAGTATGTCAAAAACGGGGTTTTAAAAAGTGATCAAATAACTACGAACAGTCTATACCCAGGGACACCCAATTTTCTCGAAAAGATTTCACGACCTGTTGTATTTCATAACACTTTGTCTCAAATGCACTTTCGTGATTGGATGGTTTCCGTGTTACAAGTCTTGGGTGTCTGTGCGCGAATCAATGAAGTACATAATTTCAATTACCTTAATTTTTATTGGCCAGTCAAGCAGGACAAAGTCTTCTCTCAAAAACGCGTCGCCAATAATAATTAAGTATAAGAAAACTGCTGGCACGCTCGTAGACAGTCGAAATCTAGCATGTGCGGAAATTTTTTCGCGAAATTCGGGTGTCCCTAATCCACACCTAGCGTGTCAATGGCGCATCCTGTGACCTTGGCGAGGCTTCTGCTGGGAGTGAAGTATTGCGTCGCCCATCTGTTGTAATATTAGGGTGGGTCGACGCTAGGTTGAATGGAAATGAGGTTATGTTAGCCTAAAATGAAAACCACTAAAACGATTTCGGGCAAACAAACTTTTTTTTATAATCTGTGCATTATATACAAGTTGTACGTGACCTAAAACATGAAAATCTCTACGTTTTCCAACCAATTTATGAAACAACCATATTTCATTACCTAATTCAAATTTTTATTTTTTTACGTGAATACATAACAGACGTTTGGGCAATAGAAATAACTGCAGTCTGATTAAGAACACTTTAGTGAATTGCAAAAGTCTTCCAACATGTAACTTCCCGAACATCAATTTGATTAATATAACCTATTTCTGGTTCCTGGGCACGGCGGTAAAAAACACATTTCTAACAATCCAGTATCAGGATTACTTGTTATGCCCTGTAAACCAAATCAATGCAGTAAAGAAATCAAAACATAACTTTCATGACTTTGCGTAGCACGTCATACTGTTTAGCAAAATCCGCACTAAATCCTCCAATATTCCTAAATATTTTCCTTAGATAGCATCTTCTCCTTCTGTAGCGTCCCCGTGGCATGTCGCATCACTGTTGTTGGTGGAAGGGGATGAGAGATAGCAAGACTCGTCTCTGAGCGGTGCGAACTACTGTTTTACGAGCAGCAGTAACGAGCGGACGGGTGCAGAACACTTGGCAGGGACCACTCGCAGTTTTCCTCGCTCCCTCCTCGCTCCAGCCCGTCATCTCGCGCCTTACAAGCGCCCTCGTTTGCAACGGCACCTGGCTGACGGCCGACGGCCACAAATCTCCCACCTGAGTGGGCGACGCCCGGGCCTATTAGCGCCGAGGCCCTCGCCCGGCCAACAAAGGGAGGCCCTTATTTCTTTTGTCTTCTCGCTGGCACAGAACGCCCGAGAACGCAGAAGCGAAACGTCCTGCGCGTTCAGAACAGGCTTTATACGAACACTGTTCACGATTGAAACCATATTTACCATAATTTTTCATGTCACTATCTGCAAGATTTTTACTAATTAGTTATGTTTTAATTTTTACTGCTAACGTCTCTTAAATACAATCGAAAACATTCGAGATTGCGATGCTCCAGACAAAAACATGAGAAAATTTCTGCCCGGGGAATAAAGACGTTGCACTTTTTTATTTCCTGTTTGATAAACATTTTTCTCTTTTGACAACGCAGCAGATAATTTGCAGCTTGTGATTTGATAAACACCGACACACAACAACAGTAACAAGCGAAGTTAAACCTTGTTAAACTCTACTTTTTTAACTAATANATTTGATAAACACCGACACACAACAACAGTAACAAGCGAAGTTAAACCTTGTTAAACTCTACTTTTTTAACTAATACTATGTTTACGTCGTGCTTATATCTGCACGTGATTGGAGCTTTTATTGACGTATAGGGAAATTAACAATTGTGTTAATTACTGTGCTGTGTTTGTGAAATACTTCTGTCAGTTGTGTCCGAGCCCTAACTGGTAACGTCACCCATTCTGAATAAAACCTTTGAAAAAGTCTTTGCATTATAACCTGTTTAGTGGTTTCCTAAATAAATGGTATATTACAAACATTATATTCTTCCGTCAAAATAAACGTTACATATTTTTAATTTAAATGAAAAGTTTATATATTTTGTTTGATAATTTTGGTTATACATTTCACAGTCAAAATAAAAAATTTTATTTGATAATTTTGGTTATATATTTCAGAGTCAAAATTAAACCTGTTGGTAATGTCTATAAGAAACAGTTGTTATGCAGGATAGTACATAATCGATACTGTTTGTAATTTTTGTTGAGGCTGTATGGAGAAATATTTTCTTCACTTTTATTAACGAGGTGGTAGAACTGCAATTTCAGTAACCGTGACAAGTGTTTTGTTTAAAGCGAGTGACACTATTTTGGTCTGTGGAGATCAGTTGGTTTAATTTGTGCGTTGTAACTAAATAAGATTTTTTTTTTCTGTAGAGGCATTTAGGGAAGAATAACAGAGATAATCGTAAATCTTTTTTACGTAAGGAAATTAGTGTAATTGATTTTAAAACAAGTCAGCGTTTGCATTCTGTGTAGGCTATGGCAGGAGCAGAGAACGTGCCGCGGTCAAGAAACCAAGAAGAAAAAGAATAACAGGTAAGTATACACAGTTTCAATTGCTGGTAGATGAATTAAAGAACTTTTTTGAGACTCATCTCCAATAAAACGTTTCGATTAAAACATTTCTATCTCACCTGCAATACCCTGAGAAATGTTTTACAATATTATCATTGTTATTCTTAATGAAACGCTTAGAATAATCAAGGCTAGTGTCGTCCGCCTATGAAAAGAAAGAGACNTATTATCATTGTTATTCTTAATGAAACGCTTAGAATAATCAAGGCTAGTGTCGTCCGCCTATGAAAAGAAAGAGACAGATAGATTTCCATAATTAGTTCATTTTCGAGCAGGAATTATCTGGCTGAAGTTTAAAGCTTTTTGTGCTTACCAGTTTTTTTTTTCTCTTCAGTAAAGATGCCTTATTTCCTCTGCTGGCAAGGTTTTTAATTTTTTAGTTTAGCTGTTTTGGCAGTATTTCGCTTTATCTGTATTTTAACTAGTGATGCGTCTTATGTATAGTAGGTAGTCCTAAGGTGAGTTCAGGCGTTACAAACACAGCTTTATTCATTCACAACCAATTGTTAAAGACCTGAAAAATTCGCGAGTTCAATGACCTGCAGGCTAGACTCTCCAGTCTTATGTACAAATATGCCGATATTAACTGCATATTGGTTGTCTGTTGTCACAGTAGAAGGTGACGATTGGACCAGCCTCTTCCAGGAGGTGTCAAACACTGTGTGGACCAATGGCTGAAGTTTTATAAACACACGTGTTTCGAATTCTATCTTGTCCCGAAATGAATCCGCGAATTTTTCAGGTCTCTACTAATAACTTTGGGACCCTATCATGTAGCGTTATAATACAGTGCCAAGGCAGACGCCACACATGCATATGTTAGTTTCACGCGTGTCATTGCACCTTCTTTCATCCGAATCAGAGCCCGTAGAAAATATTTAGCTCTCTGATAGCTTCATTTTGTACGGACGGGTTAAAAATGAAAATGTTTTCTGCCTTTGGAGGCACCCGATGAACGAATGATCTGTTCCAGTATGTAGAGAACTCTGTAGTCTATCTTGGTACCTTCTTATTACGCAAACTGTTACANGAACGAATGATCTGTTCCAGTATGTAGAGAACTCTGTAGTCTATCTTGGTACCTTCTTATTACGCAAACTGTTACTGTATCTATTTATAACTCACGCGCTTGAGGAATACTGGTATCTTATTTCAATGTGAATTATCTCATTTCGGGTAAGTCAGTTAGTTTTTATTTATTATTTGTNGAGGAATACTGGTATCTTATTTCAATGTGAATTATCTCATTTCGGGTAAGTCAGTTAGTTTTTATTTATTATTTGTACTTCGAGAGAATATTAAAATTGTGATTTTGGCAGGATTTGCCTGAAATACATCGCGTATGAAATATTTTCATGCGAGGAGTCAGCAATCGCATGTAATGCCTACAAGTTGAACGTATTACGTACAAATCTGCCATAATATAATGAAGGTTTTTTTTTGTGGCCAGCACCCTTAATGCCTGTCGGATCGGGTCGCAATAAAGTGTTTTTCCGGTCGTACGACGACTGTCCTCGGTGTTCTACTTGCCCCCCCTCGACCCCTCCCCCCGCTGCTATGATCGCCCGTGCGTCGCCGGAAGTGAAGATCGCGAAGACCATTTACCCTCTGATGGATCGCGAGCGACGAGCGGAGAGGAAGACTCCTCGTCATTCGCCCCGCGCCCGTTTCACCGAGTCGGTGCTCCCGGGGGATGGCGAAGGGGGGGCGGCAAGACTTATTTGCTGGAGTCAATGAGGTGACGGGCTGGACCATCACTCCGCGCGCCGGGCAGTCATCAACCTGCTGGTCCAGAAGATGGTGGGGAGAGGGGTGAGTGATGTTGTGCTAGAGGGGGAAGGAGGAGGGGGGGATGGGAAGAAAAATAACAGACCTGACAGTCGCCTGCGGAGGCGTTCGCCGAGTGGCCAGAAGCGATGAGCACGCACACACGCACGTACGCACGCACGCACGGAAAAAAATATACCCTACACTCCCATCGGAGAAGGAAGAGCCAGGCACCGGGAGAGAGAGAGATGATGAAGTGCTAAGCTCTGTTCACACGACACAGTGTTCAAGCAGTATAGTCTACTCGCTGTTTCTTCTCAATTTTTTTATCTAATTTTTTGGAAAGTCTCTTCATGTCTGACGTGTTTGCTTATTTTATCATTATTCCACAAACACAAGTATTTTATACTTCTGTTAACAAAAAGTTATTTTTTTTGTTAAATTGAATGTTAAAATTTATTTTAATTATAAATTATAATATTTTATTTATAATTTAAATGAATAAAAGTTATTGAAAAACATGTGTATTGGTAACGCCTAGCAAGAAATAGTTCTAATGTAAAATATTATTAGACTGAGTGCACAAGAATGTGGTGCGTTGTCCCTTTCGTGTAATTTTGCAGACTCGGTTAAGCTTTGTTTGAATGAGGCGGAAGAATATCCTGAAAGTAGAACCTAAGCAGTGCTTCAGCAAAGTTGGAAGTGACCGTGAATGGGCTATACCCAAACAGTGTAATGGCTTGAGACCTCACCGTTTCACGTTATAGTTTACTGACTAGCTATACGTCACAAAAATATACGCTGTAAGAGAAATTTGTAATTTTCACTAAGAAGTTAATTGTAATTTTTAAAATGTTTGTAACGATACAAATATTTTCCTTGTGAAATTACTTGTTCGTAAAACTACAAGAGCCGTGTTTTGTAATACAGCTGAAGAAATGTTTGCACCACACTGACCCGTATCCACGGGCTCAAGTCAAAATGGCGGACACTCAACAACGTAAAACCGTGTATATCTGTCTGTACAAAAAAAAGTGGGGGGGGGGAATAAAGTGTAGTTACGTCAAAAAAGAAATGTTTTGCAAGTTTGAATATTGTACAACACTTTAAATAAACTTGATCACAACTTAAAAAACACGTGAAATTATTACTCCTTAACTGTTTTAATGTTAATATTTCATATCTACACAGAATTATTAAAGTGAAATAAATGCATTCTTCTTTACCGAATAACTTATATATATTTTAAAGTTAAATGCATGCATATTAAATACAAAAATAATTGCGAAAATTTGTAGGTCAAGTTGGTCTTAGGGTTAAGACTGCGGGTTTAATATGCAACGGACGTGGGTTCTAGTCCATGTGTCAGCCTTTTGTAACTTTTTTTTTCCGCAAATTATATTTTGGAATACTTTTTTTCGTATTCTCTGTTATTGCTCAATTACATTCGTATTCTAGAAGCAAATAAATAATTTGTGATGCCCTTCTGGCCCTTTCTCAATATCGTAAGTTCAATTCAAAACTATTCTAATATTACAATTATATGTTTTGCAAGATTTGGCAAGAAAACTGTTTGTTGTTCTACGAAGGATTGTCTTGGAAACTGGGTTTACAAAAAAAGTTTCTGTTAAAAGTACAAAAAAAAATTACGTTGTATACAATGTCCCTTAAGGTTTAAGCCAAGTGGGAGGTAGTGTGAATCTCTGTCGCCCAGAGCGCACTGACAACTGATTTGTAAATNCACAACTTAAAAAACACGTGAAATTATTACTCCTTAACTGTTTTAATGTTAATATTTCATATCTACACAGAATTACTAAAGTGAAATAAATGCATTCTTCTTTACCGAATAACTTATATATATTTTAAAGTTAAATGCATGCATATTAAATANCACAACTTAAAAAACACGTGAAATTATTACTCCTTAACTGTTTTAATGTTAATATTTCATATCTACACAGAATTATTAAAGTGAAATAAATGCATTCTTCTTTACCGAATAACTTATATATATTTTAAAGTTATATGCATGCATATTAAATACAAAAATAATTGCGAAAATTTGTAGGTCAAGTTGGTCTTAGGGTTAAGACTGCGGGTTTAATAAGCAACGGACGTGGGTTCTAGTCCATGTGTCAGCCTTTTGTAACTTTTTTTTTCCGCAAATTATATTTTGGAATACTTTTTTTCGTATTCTCTGTTATTGCTCAATTACATTCGTATTCTAGAAGCAAATAAATAATTTGTGATGCCCTTCTGGCCCTTTCTCAATATCGTAAGTCTAATTCAAAACTATTCTAATATTACAATTATATGTTTTGCAAGATTTGGCAAGAAAACTGTTTGTTGTTCTTCGAAAGATTGTCTTGGAAACTGGGTTTACAAAAAAAGTTTCTGTTAAAAGTACAAAAAAAAATTACGTTGTATACAATGTCCTTTAAACAATGGTCAACAAAAGAAGTGGTGCATCTGGCCTTAGCAAAAACTCTATGGTTTTCGTGATATGGGCACGTTTTTGATATGTTAGGGTAATTCATACCTTTGGTTGGTATATTACGTGCCGCAATGCTGCAAATGAAGGATACTTTCCATCCTAATTGATCCCCGCTAATATTCTTGACGAGTTGAACTATCAAAGGTTCATCAAAGTTTTACAGTGCGAAATATGGTATTTATATAAAATGTGCCATGCTACGTTACCATCTAAAAAAAAAAAAATTGTTTGTTAGATCATTTGCATGGTGTGTTTCTAAAGCTGGTACGGGTCAAATAAATAAGATCCTAAATAAAAAAAAGACGCAAATGTTTAGTGTTTGGGTTTGTTGGTAACTGAGATCTTGAGAGCCGACTAGGGTAAAGCGAGGTGACTGCCGGGAGTGCAGTGTGTGAGTGTGTGCAGTGTGCAGTGTGCAGTGCGCGAGTGTGCGAGTGACTGCCGGGATTCGAACCCGGTTCGCTTAGGTGGGAGGCGAGTAGTCTAACCACTACACAGCTTCGGCTCCGAATGCACGCAGAACCAAACAAATAGTCATTTACACCTACCAGACCTTTGTTTGGGGTAACCAAATAAGAACAAAAAAATAATTTCGTTTCAACTACAAAATATTTCATTGCCTTATAGATAGAGACCTGAAAAATTCGCGAGTTCAGTGACCTGTAGGTTAGAATTCACAGTCATATGTTCAAACAATCAGACATCAACGTCTCATTGGTTGTTTGCTGCGAGGTTGGAGTGCATTGATTGGGGATGTGTTTTGTTGAAAGCTTGTTATTAACCCAGAGATTTCAAGGGCGTATTAAACAACGCGTGAACCAATNTACACCTACCAGACCTTTGTTTGGGGTAACCAAATAAGAACAAAAAAATAATTTCGTTTCAACTACAAAATATTTAATTGCCTTATAGATAGAGACCTGAAAAATTCGCGAGTTCAGTGACCTGTAGGTTAGAATTCACAGTCATATGTTCAAACAATCAGACATCAACGTCTCATTGGTTGTTTGCTGCGAGGTTGGAGTGCATTGCTTGGGGATGTGTTTTGTTGAAAGCTTGTTATTAACCCAGAGATTTCAAGGGCGTATTAAACAACGCGTGAACCAATNTTGGGGATGTGTTTTGTTGAAAGCTTGTTATTAACCCAGAGATTTCAAGGGCGTATTAAACAACGCGTGAACCAATCGCAAAAGTTACACATACATACACGCTCATGATTTCTAGCTTGTCCCGAAATGAATCCGCGAGTTTTTCATGTCTCTACTTGTAGGCCTACAAACAATTAATTTGGTTGCTCCAAAAAAACTTTGTTTGATTCAACAACACATTTTTTTCTCAGCGTTATAACTTTCCGCAGAGAGATTCTACGACTGTTTGTACTCGAAAATACTTTGGTCAGATCCACTTCGGTGATTGAAAGGCTTTAACCCTTTCAGTCTCACTGGTTCACGATCGTGGACATGTTGCAAATGAGGAATACTCATTGCCGGTGCTGTACATATAAATAAACCAATGCTCTATGTGTTGGGTGTCTTTCTTGTAAGTAATCTGAGTGGCGAACTTTTCTGCACCTCTCAGTTCATGAATGGTTAATGATGGTAAAGGCTATTCACGATAAAGTGATGACTTATGAAATAAACCTTAGAAAAAAGTCACTGCGCCTATCTGAATAAAGTAAAGTTGATAGCGATGGAAAGAAAGTAATTCCATTTCTTAACGTCGAATTAAAATTATTTCCTTTCCTTTTTTTTTTCTTTTAATGCATCGAAGTTTAAGAATTAAGAGATTTGTAAAACGTTTACTTTTCCAATAGTTTTATCGTTTCACTTGACCGACACATGAATAAAGTGATAAAGAACATGGCAGTGTTAATTTTACATAAGACGGAAGAATACACAACGTGTAACCAAGTAGATGTTAACCCATTCAGAGCCAGTGTAGTTACACAATTGTGCACATTACGCACATGCGGGTAATGTTTGGTCTGTACTGCACACTGAGAAGCTCAATTACCAATGCACTGACCTGTGGGCAAATGGTTTGCAAACCGCCTTACTGGTCTAGGTCATAATTGGTTCATATAACTGTAGCCGAACATATAGTCTACAGCTAATTGGCTGTGACAACGAAATAAGTGTGTCGACTTAAGTACAGCACGCCTCATAAATTATTTTGTTTGCAACACCGGAAACCGTAAACTTAAGTCGGTCTGAAATATTTAAGCAGAGCTTTCAGAAGTGCTCAGTTTACCGTGGACAGCCTTATAGGCTGTCCACGGAAAACTGAGCACGCAACACGTTCTCTGGTTGCGAGNGTGCTCAGTTTACCGTGGACAGCCTTATAGGCTGTCCACGGAAAACTGAGCACGCAACACGTTCTCTGGTTGCGAGAAGCATGCAAATAGGAGTACAGTGCACACCATAATATTTCACTATTGCAACACTTGAGCCCACAAATTAATCCGGGTCCGAATGTGTCGGTTGTCACGCGTCTTAGGTGTCTGCTCTCGAATCACGGACGTTTAGCGTCGGAGTAACTTTAACTCTGATAAAACCAGATAAACAAATAATAATAATTATTAACTTAAAACTAAATGACAATATAATTATATAAGGAGTTGGTAATAAAATTATACTTATTATACAACCACCAAATACAGAAACAATTGTTATAATTAAAATACTTTTTAATATAATTCATCTTTCATCTAAAACATAATGGTTACTACAAAAAGAAAAATCCTTAATTATTAAATAATAAATAAAACGAAATCTATAACTAACTGTTAATCCAGTAGAAAAATAATACATAAAATAAGCAAATAAATTAATAAATCCTATAGAATAAACCTCTAAAATTAAATCCCTTGAATAAAACCCCGATAAAAAAAAGGCATGTTTATATAAGTAGAACGTGTCGTGTATAATTTATCAACTCAGTGAAATCGCCACATTTAATGCAATGTATACATACCAGAGCGCCATGATGGTTACGTGAAAACGAAATGAAAGTCAGAATATTAGCGTTACCTCGGAACGCTAATCAGGGAACAAAATGTCTCGGCACAAAGACGTGTGGTCAACAGGCAAAAGAACGTCACGAGTGTGCACGTGTGATACTGAAATCTCTAGCCTGTGCGCTAATCTGTTCACGAGACACACGTTTCTAGTAGCAACACCCTCGTTGCGCGCAACAGGAACAGGAAACAACTGCGGAGCAGTGGCGTGTGTTGAACTGTTGCTAGGTAAGCTGGCGCTTGCTCACTGCTGTACATTCTCGGTGCACGCAGCAGGAGCCAGCAACCACTCTGGAGCCTAGGGAAAGTTAATGTAACTCGACCACTCACAAGCGACCGGGCAAGGAATCCACACGTCCTGTGCCGTCACCTGCCGAACTACGTTTTACTGGTGGAAGCGCAACTACTTAGCANGTGCTCAGTTTACCGTGGACAGCCTTATAGGCTGTCCACGGAAAACTGAGCACGCAACACGTTCTCTGGTTGCGAAAAGCATGAAAATAGGAGTACAGTGCACACCATAATATTTCACTATTGCAACACTTGAGCCCACAAATTAATCCGGGTCCGAATGTGTCGGTTGTCACGCGTCTTAGGTGTCTGCCCTCGAATCACGGACGTTTAGCGTCGGAGTAACTTTAACTCTGATAAAACCAGATAAACAAATAATAATTATTATTAACTTAAAACTAAATGACAATATAATTATATAAGGAGTTGGTAATAAAATTCTACTTATTATACAACCACCAAATACAGAAACAATTGTTATAATTAAAATACTTTTTAATATAATTCATCTTTCATCTAAAACATAATGGTTACTACAAAAAGAAAAATCCTTAATTATTAAATAATAAATAAAACGAAATCTATAACTAACTGTTAATCCAGTAGAAAAATAATACATAAAATAAGCAAATAAATTAATAAATCCTATAGAATAAACCTCTAAAATTAAATCCCTTGAATAAAACCCCGAATAAAAAAGGCATGTTTATATAAGTAGAACGTGTCGTGTATAATTTATCAACTCAGTGAAATCGCCACATTTAATGCAATGTATACATACCAGAGCGCCATGATGGTTACGTGAAAACGAAATGAAAGTCAGAATATTAGCGTTACCTCGGAACGCTAATCAGGGAACAAAATGTCTCGGCACAAAGACGTGTGGTCAACAGGCAAAAGAACGTCACGAGTGTGCACGTGTGATACTGAAATCTCTAGCCTGTGCGCTAATCTGTTCACGAGACACACGTTTCTAGTAGAAACACCCTCGTTGCGCGCAACAGGAACAGGAAACAACTGCGGAGCAGTGGCGTGTGTTGAACTGTTGCTAGGTAAGCTGGCGCTTGCTCACTGCTGTACATTCTCGGTGCACGCAGCAGGAGCCAGTAACCACTCTGGAGCCTAGGGAAACTTAATGTAACTCGACCACTCACAAGCGAGCGGGCAAGGAATCCACACGTCCTGTGCCGTCACCTGCCGAACTACGTTTTACTGGTGGAAGCGCAACTACTTAGCAACAGCACTGAAATAAATCAGCAGAGAGAATTCAGCAGAAAAGTCCTGTAATGGCGTTTTATGGTAGCGTCAGCTAAACTTAAGTACCAGCGACAGAATATTCTCCAATACTTTACAATCCAAATTGTTAGCAGGACAATTGAAATATTGTTAAAAGTTATTTTGTTGTGGGAACCACCTTTTATGTAGCAGGAACTATACAGATTGTCCTGAACACAATCTTGCAGTATTGTTCCGATAACAGAACAAGATAACAACCCAAGAGTGCTTTTTGGTAACTGCAACAGAATGTTCTGTAGAAATCCCCTCGTTTTCTTCAAAACTTAACAGAAAAAGTGTGGTAGCTACAACAGTGTGTTAAGATTGCAGAGCTGGTATTGTAGGGTTAACAAACAAGTGTGGTGATTACAACAGTGTCGCGGATTAATACAAAAGATAAATAGGAAAATGTTGCTCTTGTGAAGTAATGTTTATTTAGTGGAGGCTGTTGAAAATCTGTGAGGGTAATCTGCACCCTCTGNAAAATGTTGCTCTTGTGAAGTAATGTTTATTTAGTGGAGGCTGTTGAAAATCTGTGAGGGTAATCTGCACCCTCTGTCTAAAGTATAGACAGACACCTTCATGTTTGGCGTTAAATGTAATAATATCAACAAGGGTGCTGTAGTAACCTATTNTCTAAAGTATAGACAGACACCTTCATGTTTGGCGTTAAATGTAATAATATCAACAAGGGTGCTGTAGTAACCTATTTGTTTTTACAAAACGTAAATCTCTTACACAAAAAAGGCATTAAACCAATCACTAACGCCATAGTTTTATTGGTTCTACAAATTATCTGATGTAAAAGGAAAACCTGTTTACACAAACATTACACGTAAAAACATTTTTACATCTGCTGACACCCTATTTTATATGATACTTTATGTATAACATAAGGAAAGATTATTTTATTAAATAAATAAGATAACTCATGTGTGATTTTGTCTCATGAGATTCGTCTGCAAACACGTTACATGACACACTTTTAAAAAAAATTTAACAAAGTATGACAAATACATTTAAAAACCCGAATCTCATAACTCATACAACTGTCTAGCTATCTACGGCGTCTGTCTTGTCAACACAAGGTCCGGCAGTTTAAAGCTGCCGGCTTTCACAAGGTATTCTTCAAGTTATGATACATAAGTACGTATAGCAGCGCATCCTATGAGCCGACGAGAGAATTACAACAGACCGCACAAGATTGTTAGGGCTACCAACAGAGCAGATAGTTATCCTTACTTTTGCTGGGGCCACCATGCTGCTCAGTTAAGGCAACATAACAGACAGTTAGCATTACCATATGTTACTGCTGGGTGCACAATCAGCTCTGTAACAGCGTTGTAGGGAAANAACATAACAGACAGTTAGCATTACCATATGTTACTGCTGGGTGCACAATCAGCTCTGTAACAGCGTTGTAGGGAATACCATACTGGATTGTAGTCAGAACCCTATTCGTTTGTAATCGCCAGAATCTATTCTGTAGAAAGTAAAGACGTCACTGCCATTCTACATACAATCTATTATGCTGGCGTTACCATATACCNAGAATCTATTCTGTAGAAAGTAAAGACGTCACTGCCATTCTACATACAATCTATTATGCTGGCGTTACCATATACCTTCAACAATATTCGTAGGGTAGGCCACAACCAAACAGATTGTTGTCCCTGATTGTTGCTGCGTAATTATGGCCCCTCCAAACAATATTTTTCTTTCAGTGAGGGTACAGCACAGAGATAACGCCAGCTTACCTTGCAACAGTTAACCAAACGCCACTGATGTGGAGATTTGTAAAACTTTCCATAATGCCACTATTTTGAAGGGAAAATTTTGTGTGGCACTCATTCCTCATGTGACATTACGTCTGCTGCAGAACTAAATTTCAGTACGCGTGAAATAGGGTTTGATTCTTGGTCCTATCACCTTGATTTTGGTTTCCCATTGTTTTCCTATATCACTCCAAGCCAACGAGGAGTTGGGTCCTTTCTACAGACCATGTAGAGATGTTGATATCTGAAATAAATATCGATATTATTTATATTGGTTATTTATAAAAGTATCGTTTTACGAATTGATGTATAGAAAGACAAATAACTATTTTCGGTACATCGCAATCCGATATTTAAAACTTGACAAATATAAAGTTGCTTGGAATATTAGATATTGAGGACACGAAGCAATGCATAAAGGTGTGTCGCCAAAGAAAACATAGCAATTTTTAAATTTAATTTCGGTGTTCAAAACAAAGTTTACAAAAATAAAATTTAAAAAATATTTATTTCCGATTCCAGGAAAAATATATTGATGATATAATATCGTCATTTTTATATATCGATATTANTTAAAAAATATTTATTTCCGATTCCAGGAAAAATATATTGATGATATAATATCGTCATTTTTATATATCGATATTATATCGATATATCTTAAACATTTCGTTTGCGGCCCCGCAAACTCCTCACGTATAAGAGGGGACTGTCTCTTAAGGGTCTCTTAAATANTCTTAAACATTTCGTTTGCGGCCCCGCAAACTCCTCACGTATAAGAGGGGACTGTCTCTTAAGGGTCTCTTAAATATCTCGTAAATCGAGCTTGAATTCATGATCAAAGTTTGTGAGTCCGATGATTTTCCGAGCCCTGTGGGCAAAGCTGAAAATACAAAGCACGTTTCCAGATATCGGCAGTTATCCACAAGGTTTTAACTGAAATGGATTCGCCGAAGGGCACACGCGTGTTAAAAAAAAANTCCAGATATCGGCAGTTATCCACAAGGTTTTAACTGAAATGGATTCGCCGAAGGGCACACGCGTGTTAAAAAAAAATTGTAAATTAATATGTATGATACTAACGGAAAACGGTACCAACGGAAAATGAAACATAAATGTGCTTNAAAAAAAAATTGTAAATTAATATGTATGATACTAACGGAAAACGGTACCAACGGAAAATGAAACATAAATGTGCTTATGAAATATTTCACAATTTGTTCTACATATTCTGCCGAGGCATTGTTTTCTCTGCCGAGGCGCGAAATTATAAAACTGAAAATTTAAAATTGGAAAAACGAAAACGTTAACCTACAACAAACCGCAATAATTAAAAATATGAATAGTAATAAGAAAAATTGAAAAAAAAAAAAATTTAACACAGAAGAAATACTGCTGCATAAACAAGATGTGCTGGTGTAGTTGGGACATGAAAGCAAGCTTTTGATATTTTGATGTGTGTTCCAATCCCGATATCGGAAATATTATTTAATTTTAAAAATTTTACTCTTCGCAACTTTAGCACTACGGAACTTATATTATTATCCTCTAAAACACTCTATTAGCAGCACAAAGAACGAAAATAAATTAGAAATTCTATAGATAGTTACATGAAATTCGTAAAAAGTTCCATTCCTAGAAAAAAAACNAAGAACGAAAATAAATTAGAAATTCTATAGATAGTTACATGAAATTCGTAAAAAGTTCCATTCCTAGAAAAAAAACATACTTGTAAACATATAAATATGTATAATACTATTTCTATTCCTAATTTCGGTGAGAATTAACATATTTACTTTGAATCCATTAAAGATAATACTTATGCTGCATCAAACTATGACNAAGAACGAAAATAAATTAGAAATTCTATAGATAGTTACATGAAATTCGTAAAAAGTTCCATTCCTAGAAAAAAAAACATACTTGTAAACATATAAATATGTATAATACTATTTCTACTCCTAATTTCGGTGAGAATTAACATATTTACTTTGAATCCATTAAAGATAATACTTATGCTGCATCAAACTATGACAAAACGAGCGAATAACAGGTAAATAGAATCGTACATAATCCATTGGTTTTAGAGGTAAGTTTTCTAATTTCCTATATTATTTTCCACCCCTCCGTTTGTGTGAGTCAAGAACAGTGTGCGACCACTCTAAAACAATTGTGTCTGCCAGTGTTATTGTATCTCAGTTATCGAAACGATGTAAGGCGTGCGCCATTTTTACAAGTACAGAGATATGTTAGTGGGATACGAGTCCTTTAAGGTAGGTCAAGGCTTCTGGTAACTTTGGGAGTCCCCTCAACTGTAACCATTACGCAAACAACTCGCTAATCGTTAAAGGACCCCGTCTTCCTGCCGAAGCAAGATGCGTACAGGATGCAGTGCGCATCTCCATCGCGAGAGTGACTACGAATACTAGCCTAAGACTGCGGGCAATGCCTTCCCAGGTCCTGCTTCTCTGAGCAATGTTGCCCCGTCTCTGATGGCCTCGCTTTTCGACAAGACGTCAAGCGCTTCTTACCTTTCTACCTACCACGTGTGAACAGTCCTTCAGATTTTCAGGACAAGAGTAAGAGATATAGAGAGAGNTGCGGGCAATGCCTTCCCAGGTCCTGCTTCTCTGAGCAATGTTGCCCCGTCTCTGATGGCCTCGCTTTTCGACAAGACGTCAAGCGCTTCTTACCTTTCTACCTACCACGTGTGAACAGTCCTTCAGATTTTCAGGACAAGAGTAAGAGATATAGAGAGAGAGATAGAGAGATATGGAGAGATAGAGATATAGAGATATAGAGAGAGAGAGAGGGAGAGAGATAGAGAGATATAGAAAGACAGAGAGAGATAGAGAGAGATATAGAGGGGGATATATATNGAGATAGAGAGATATAGAAAGACAGAGAGAGATAGAGAGAGATATAGAGGGGGATATATATATATAGAGAAAGAGGGAGAGAAATAGAGAGAGAAAGAGAGATAGACAGAAAGAAAGATAGAGAGAGATAGAGAAAGAGAGAGATAGAGAGAGGGAGAGAGATAGAGGGAGATAGAGGGAGAGATAGAGAGAGATAGATAGAGAGAGAGAGTTGGTTTGAAAAATGAGTGCGAGATCTCCCTGANGAGATAGAGGGAGAGATAGAGAGAGATAGATAGAGAGAGAGAGTTGGTTTGAAAAATGAGTGCGAGATCTCCCTGATCATCCCGGGCAGTCGCAATGTGACAACAGCAAGGACTGTCGCTCGGCCCGCCGACGTCAACCCCTAAGGAACGAGAGCTGATGAAGGCAACTATTTCCGACCGGCCCTCGATGTCCCCCCTTCTCCCAGGGATGGCATCATCAGTCACCAGCCTGGCGGTGGGGGGG
>NQII01000693.1:575137-609916 GCA_002778355.1 Clitarchus hookeri
GGGGGGGGGGGAGGTCCACTGATGGGCCACTGCACTGCTTACCTATGACATCCTGTAAGCCACTTCCTTTACATCTGCATCCACGATATTGCTGCCTCGCAGTTCAATTGAAAAAAAAAAACCTTTTGAAATCACCGTTGGGAAAAATAACAACCCAGGGTCTGTTCGTGGTAACTTCCGACGTTGGTTAAGTTCTAACGTCTGGGATATTCACTACGTGTCCTTCCGCCAAAACTTAAAAGTAGCCGGGAAGAAAAGTCAAGAAGAAACCAATATACCGCGCGAATCATGTTCTCGGATAATGACTTCCTAACAGGCTTGATGCAAAGCGTGTGTACGTGCTTGCGATGAGGTGAACATTTCATTGGTTGTTGCACATTGCTCACGTCACGTCTTCATATTCCTTGCCCACTCCCAACTCACCAGCTGTACCGACTAATTATGTTAATGGCACGCTATGTTGGAGGCTGTGATCAGCTTTGCGTGCATGAAGCAGCTCCGGAATCCAAGGGCGGGGGGAATCGGGATAACCCCGTGAAAATCCGCTGGCCAGCAGCATCGTCCGGCACGATTCCCACTTGCGAAAATCCGGGAAGCGACCCCGTCGAAAATAGAACCCGGTTCGCCTAGATGGGAGGCGAGTATTCTGACCACTACACCACCGCGGTTCCTTTATTCGGCCGAACGATATCTTTCGAATAACAAATATTTAATTTCGTGCTGCTTGCTTACCAAACTAAAGAATAAAATTGGGTGGGTGTATGTAGGATCTTTCATAACTTAGAGAATATGAATAAGTCGTTACTCAAATGGTATACAGATGCCGTGTTGAAAGTGTTAAGCAATNCTTTCATAACTTAGAGAATATGAATAAGTCGTTACTCAAATGGTATACAGATGCCGTGTTGAAAGTGTTAAGCAATTGTCCAGATATAAGTTGTTTCTGACAGTTATTTGCAGATATATGTTTTCGTGTACTTATTAGGGAATCCGAAAAATATCCCGTGATTATTCCAAAATAATTTTTGTCACTGAGCTTCAGTCTGACNCGTGATTATTCCAAAATAATTTTTGTCACTGAGCTTCAGTCTGACGCAGCAACGATGACTACCAAAAAGTAGCAAATATTTTTGGCGGTGGGATGTACTAATCGCGTGCAAGAAAATCAAAAAATTAATAGATAGGGACAGAAAAAATTTCGCGAATTGATTTGAGGACAAACTAGACTTCAAACAGTCGTGCATTTGAATTACTTTTTCGATTGGATCATAGGTTTTATTAGACACGCCGTGCAAGGCTGTGGACCGGTAGCAGGCCTGCATGAAAACAAGGACAAGGATAAAACTGGCTTCTCGCCGAGACGGTAGCCAATGAACGAACCGCTCCTCAAAATAAACCCATGTCGTCCTCCTTCGCGCCCTTAACGAGGTCTTCCACCCCGCACCCTAATCACACATATGCACACAGTGCAATAAAGCCAACATTCCCATAAAAAGAGATGGTCAGCATACAATAGTAGGGATGGTTAACTTAAAAAAAAAAGCTGAAGCTCTAATATACACAGCATTGCGGCACTTGCTTACATTATTATTTAAACCTTTGAGTTCTGCAAATGTAATATTACGTCGTCTGAATTTAACTGAGTTGTATGCAGTTTGCCGTAACATTACAGCATTCGCACTCTTATAGGACACGGACGACGAAATGTTAATTCGCTAGAAGTTTTCATAAGTTTCTCTGCAACGATATATTACGTCAGAAACACTCAAAGGATAAACTATTCAAATGGACAGCATGGATTGTATATTTAATATATATAAGTAAGACCGTTGATTGGGACACTTTCAACTCGGCATTATATTGGCAGATAGCCGGCCAGTAATGAACTGCGCACAGTACAGTAAGCGCGCCCGGTGTTGTGTGAGCCAATATAACGGTTGTATAAAAGGGTATGCAGAGACCCAAAGAAGTGATGGCCATACAGTCGTGAAAATAGGCTTCTAACTTCTTCTAGCTGTCAGTAAATTTTTCAATACATAATATACAGGTTGTTTCCAAATATGTTGGCTATGCTTAAGGCTGACTACCGTAATACGTTATATATGAAGAAAAACAAATATTAACCAACTCACGGCCGATTCAGCTTCCCCTCCGCGTGATCGCTCTCCGCAGCTAGGGGGACTTCCTACGGCGGACAAGGTATGCATGGTAAGTACACTGCCCAGTGTGTGTGTGCTGCGTGCTATACAAGAAGTGCTCAAAGAATGCACCATGGCCATCAACACAGCCCTGCAGACGTCTTCCAACAGATGATCGCATCCTCTCATATATATCGTAACTGGCTCCTCCACTGTTTCCCGTAGGCTCTCATGAAAGCCTTGACATACCTTTCGTTTTGAGCGACGTCGATTTGGAAACGTGTCCACGCACAAACGTCTCGCCGCCCCACGATTACAGTTAGCGCACCCGGTTCATTCCACATCGCCGCTGACGCGCGTTCCTGGCGATACAACACGTCCACCACTATAAACTTCTGTGCGAATACTACATGCCCAGCCGGCACACTGGTGCGGCGCACTTCAGCATCGCCTGCGTCCGGAAAGCACACTCCGTCCGCCGTAGCAACTCCCGCTAGCTTTGGATGGCGATCACGCTGAAGAGACGCTGAATAGGCCATATGTTCGGAAACGTCTTTTTCCTTCATATGCGACGTACTGCCGATCCTGTAAGCAGCGCCCGTTTTTTTTCTTTTTAAACAGTAACTTCTATGAATATAAAGAGGCGATACGGCGGCATGGAGGATTCGTGACGTGGGCGTACCTTTACTCTGACTGGCTGTGCGAGGCTCTGGAAACGAGCCATGTGCCTGGTTGGCCACTGCGTGTTGCGTGAGGTTCCTCTGTTGGCTGGGATTCCGGCTGGCGAGCAGGTTACAACGCTCTGAGTGGCGAACGACGCCCCAACACTCTGCTGGTGTGTTAAGCTGGACTTGGCGGTTTAAGTGTTATGTGTTGTGACGGTGTCACATCAATCGTCGAGCACCCACTGTAAGAAGACCAGTGCCACAGTCTGCTGTTCTACGAGACCCACGTGGATTGACAGCTAAGGTCATCGTCGCGGCATCTTACTTGATTGCGAGTGCCCCGTCGAACCTGCCGCCTGCCGCTGGTGTCGGTGGGCAGGTTGGAGGCATACTGAGCGCCGGTCGACTCGCTCGCATTCCTAGACGGATACCTACCCCCTCCTACCCGGGTGTCTTCAAGGCCGTCTAGAGGCGCGCATGCAGCGTGTGGCGTCACCTTGTCTACACTTCGTCAGCGACGGGGAAACTTCCATAACTAGACGTTGAAGACATACGAGGGAAGGTTTCTCAAATTTGAGGGGGAAAACCTAGAGGAACTCGTTTAGAACGGGACTCTATTCCTTACGGAGGAGAGGATGGCTGCCTAAATGATTGCATAAGTTATGTAATCGACCCTACGATATTTTTTCTCTTATTTTAATACTGTAATTTCATAACGTAAATTGAATACTCAAGTTTTTTTATACAGTAGTTTTTCATAGTATAACTGAGGGGTGTTTCATTTAACATTAGGTAATTTTAAGGTTTTTCAATTATTCTTTGTTATCACTATTTAATTGACCATGAATTGTAGTTGTGTAATTGGCATGGGGAATATAAGATAATCTTTGTAAAAGTGGAAACATCAAAAATATTCCTAAACGAACTCAAGTTTTACCATTTTTAACTTGGCAAGCCTTAATTTAAAGAATTCCTTAACCACAGGTATGGGGGGGGGGGTGTATTTTGTAGGAAAAGGTGTGCAACGTTAAGGAAGTAGATACGGGAGTCCCTGTCTCATGTTCCGGCCCAATACCGCCACATTGTCGGTACTGCACTCATAGTATTAACTCGCAACATTTTCCTGCCCCTATGAACGTGTATTCTCTGAAGCGAAAGTTGGTAATAAATAGGTAAAAAAGAATGAAAAAAATATGTCATTGACTGGAATGTGTACGGACTGCGAGATCTGAGGTGCAGGCGGATAACAGCGGGAATATTGCAAGTCTCTAGTGAGAGTATGTTATATACTCCTGTTAGCTCTCCATGCCCTGCAGGCTGTCCGAACCAGTGAGGTGCGGCTAGCATCAATTTCACCCGCAGCAATACTGACGCGTCTGCCGCGTGTGTTTTTGAATACGTTCGGAGTTTATTCGGCAATGATGTGAAATACCTGCCAGTCTGTTTCGATGCGAGATTGATAATCTGCGGTAAGCTTTTTTAGAAATATGTGTAGTATTTACGTCCATAAATCATCGAAAACGAAGTGTTAAACATACGCGGTGCAGACGGAAATCACCATAAAGCTCGCGGTGGTCGTAACCTTCGCGTAAAATGCAAAACTCGGGCAGTCAGTTATTGCACGGAATCCTTTTTTTTTTTATTATTGAAGATAAAGGGGATCTGAGGCTCGTATATGACACTGGTTCGTTTTAGACCGTTGTGAACAATGTGTTCCGATCCAGTGCATCATGAAATCCGACCGACAATGTATTTCCTACCTCTCTTACTGCTAATATTTATCCACGTTATAGGAATCCTTTTATTTTTATTTGCCGGATTAAGTTTTTAAGAAATAACATATAGATGATTCGGATATAGTAATCAATGCAGAAGTTTTGAAACATCGGAATTATTAGCGTATAATGATGTCGTAATTAACTTATGACGTCTTAGAGTTACCAAATAAAATGTATAAGAATGTTGGGGAAAGGCATGTGTCAACTCGTGAACTGTAAAGCTCACAGATATAGGAAAATGAAAATAATTATGCTTTAAAACAAAAGTTGTGACACGAAGTAGAAAACGCCAGAGTAGCTCTTTAACTTAATATAAATGGACATATTTCAGAGGAAAACAAAGTAGGTTTACTCCCGTGACATGGAGCGAAATTGCATCGGTTGAATGGCCGCCTATATGCAAGTGACTTACATTCATGTGATCACAAAAAAAAAAGNATGGAGCGAAATTGCATCGGTTGAATGGCCGCCTATATGCAAGTGACTTACATTCATGTGATCACAAAAAAAAAAGCATCTTTGTAGTGACTTGAAATTTGATTGGTGGCTACAAAATTATATTACTATTAATACACCATCNAAAAAAAAAAGCATCTTTGTAGTGACTTGAAATTTGATTGGTGGCTACAAAATTATATTACTATTAATACACCATCCCAGAGATCATATCGAACATTTCGGTCCAATCTGTGGGTGGTATTCCCAGCTTAGGACTCACATCTGCATGGTAAGTTATTTGTTATCTTATTTTCGCTCTACCACTTAGGGGCTGTACTGGACTCGGTAACGTTGCCCCGATGGTTCGTAGATCTTCGTGATCGGTCCATGGTCTCCTGAAAGATTCTGGATGCCCTAACCTTGCTCTTTTTTCCTTCTTGGAATCATTCGGACTGAGGTAAAAATTATCACTTCCATAGATTTGCTGACTAGGATTCGTTAGTAGAAGAAGTGAAACTGTCACAAACATAAGTATGTTTTACAAGACCAGGTCTTACTAAAATGCTCATAATACCAACCTCAGCAGTCAGCAATTATAACCTTACACATTTTTTGCTTTTAAGACATCGAACTACTTTTCGAATTGGGTGACATTCAGTGTTACTTTTAATGNTAACCTTACACATTTTTTGCTTTTAAGACATCGAACTACTTTTCGAATTGGGTGACATTCAGTGTTACTTTTAATGCGCAGAATGTAAGACATAATTTCATATCGGGATTTTTATTTTACTTTCGTGATTATAGTGTGTTTCATGCAATTTACCTAATCAGATAGTGTGGATTTTCGTGTAACAAATATCCTATAATTTTTGTTCCAGGGGAAAGGAGTAGCATCATTTGGAAATGGCACCTGTACAGGAACATCGCAATGCGCAGCACGGTTTACAGAAGCCAAGTCGGACACTCAAGTCCAAAGGACGAACTTCATAACACGATGCGAGAGAGCACAATGAAGTCTCGGCCAGCCATACGTAGGTGACATAACAAATGTATGCTGGATGGCAGTTAAGATGTGGAGCATCGTCGAGCTCGACACACATGACAAGGAAAGCATTCGGGTGTCTTTCGTGCGTTCACTACATAAAAAAATTGAAATGGTTGCACACGAGGTACAGATTCATCAAACGGCGGTATACGATACTCTAAGCCCGAAACAATTATACCAGTCAGTGAAATTCCAGTCACTGATAGGTAGGGGCAGTGATATTTCCCGAAAAGATTTCGAGACAAGATACAGTCCAAAGCACTGTAGGGTCGTCCGGCTTCTTTGATTGGCTAAAAAATGTTCTCGCCCGTGTTAACCATTTACGCACGAATCACGAAGGTTCAGTGTCGGAGTTACTTAGTTCTGAGTGGCTTGGTCAAAGACGGACACGGCACCAGCAGCCAATGGAGGTATGACCACAGCTGAGGTGTGTATACAGTATTGAAGTCTACTGTGTGCTCCGATATTTACGCGAAAAGTCACTGGCACTACTGATAGGCAGTTTATAAGTCAGTACAGACTTGCAAATCAAGCAAATGAACTGGAAACTGGTGACTTATGGTAGTGGAATTTTCAACACAAATAAATCAGCGAAATTCAGCCTTCATGTTAATTAACTATCTGACGGTGTTACCAGTGGAGCTATTTTCAATGGTTTTCACTGATTTCGTTCCGTTTTTCACGATTTCAGGTCTAGCGCGGATGTTCTCCGGAAACGTCTTCGCCTTTATCTTCAGAGAATGTTACTGTTGCACGTGACAGGTATAATTTATACANGAAACGTCTTCGCCTTTATCTTCAGAGAATGTTACTGTTGCACGTGACAGGTATAATTTATACAACATGCTAATGACACTATTGCACTTCATGAATGGAATGACATTTTTTCTGTGCAAGGTACCATTTTTTAATGAATCCACTTTTCATAATTTTTGTGGTAAAGTTAACACACACGATGTCCTATGTTTNTGGAGCTATTTTCAATGGTTTTCACTGATTTCGTTCCGTTTTTCACGATTTCAGGTCTAGCGCGGATGTTCTCCGAAAACGTCTTCGCCTTTATCTTCAGAGAATGTTACTGTTGCACGTGACAGGTATAATTTATACAACATGCTAATGACACTATTGCACTTCATGAATGGAATGACATTTTTTCTGTGCAAGGTATCATTTTTTAATGAATCCACTTTTCATAATTTTTGTGGTAAAGTTAACACACACGATGTCCTATGTTTGTGGAAGGGGGGGGGGGAGTCAGCCAATCTGCACGGTGTAAAAAAAGTGCTACGTAACGACTTTATTTTTAACGTATGTTGCTTTTTGATGATTGGCAGCATTGTTCCCCATTTATTTTATTATTGAAAAAAAGTTAATTGTAGTAATTAGCCTTTACATGCTGGAGCTTTCCCTGATAACAGAGAATGCTAAAGACTCTTTGCTTTAAAATTAGCAATTTTGAAATCAACCCCTGAAAAATGTCACTGCTCCTAACTGCGCATATCTCAACTAGAAGACAGGCCAGCCTGCGCCCAGTAAAGTTAGTAACGAAAGAGAGAAAGTATTTCCATTTCTTAACGTTGAATTAAAACTGTTAGGTAAATATTTGTGAGTACTGAAGTAATTTATTTTGCTTTATTTTCTTTTAAATTCACATTAGTGTAATAATAAGAAACTTAGCCAAATATTATCTTTTCTAATAATCCCACGGTTTCACTAGACGGAAGTGTGAATAAAGGGACCAGGCCAAAGACAATATTTATTTCACGTATGGTGGAAGGATACATAACGTGCACGCAAGTAGATCTTAGGCAGGGCTTTAAAAGGTGGTCAGTTTACTGTGAGCAGCCTATAATCAACAGCCAGTCCTTTACAGGAGGATGCACCACTGCGTTTTTCCTTAATTGTGCCAGCTGTCCTCGATCGAGTGTTTCCAGTACGTTATAATGACAAGGGGTGGCCCAATTTCCTGACATTTTGCCCACATTCCCTGACACTTCACCCCTGCCATTGCTAGCGCTGACGGGGAAATGTACGTGTTGCATATGGGCAAATCTAACGATACCTATAAGTTGTTGCACACGCCACCGAAACGTGTTCAACACACATACGCACTATAAAAACTTTCTGAGCAGTTTACACTTGTATGCCAGTTACTAGTACACTTAATCGTAAGAGTGAGAAAGGCATTTTCACGGGGTTCTTCACAAAGACAAAATACCNATGCCAGTTACTAGTACACTTAATCGTAAGAGTGAGAAAGGCATTTTCACGGGGTTCTTCACAAAGACAAAATACCGAGCACTATTAACTAAATTATATTTTTTCGAATGTTTTTACATGTTTCGCGGCCTTTTAGAACTGCCCTCTTACCATTTCGATCCTTCCGCCCGAAGGATGAACAATCAGTTTATCATACCAGCGCTACTCTAGCTTACTCAGGAGTCTGACGAGACAACAAAGTCCTAATCTATTGTTGCTCGGAGCTCTAAGAGTACCTGCGAATATGGCGCGGAACCCCTCATTCTTTCGAACATCCGTGATCCGATATGGAGACCACCCACTCGCATACAGCCTCCGGATATGTGTCGACATTCCCTACTTGAGCACAGAGTGCTATATAATACAGAGGGGAAACAGTCGCTTACTCCGCGAACTCCAGCAGTACGAGCCAGCAAAATGGCGTCACTGGCCAGCAAATTGGCGAAANGAAACAGTCGCTTACTCCGCGAACTCCAGCAGTACGAGCCAGCAAAATGGCGTCACTGGCCAGCAAATTGGCGAAACGCCATTCGTCACTCAGCGCCTTGTAGCTTGCTTGCCATCCAGCAAATAGGGAACCTTTCGCAACACGCGGTAGCCAATCAGACGCAATGCCCGTTCTAGAGACTCGTCCAGCCAATCATACAACGGATACGCCCACATCAAAGGAACCGCCTCGCCATTTCGTCTCTGTATACTAATCTACTCCGTGACTTCAGCTTGTTGCCATCAGAAGGAGGGTTTCCTGTAGGCCTCCTCCGACAGGGATATTTTCAACTTTT
The DNA here is from genome assembly GCA_002778355.1 of Clitarchus hookeri. Classification (NCBI taxonomy): domain Eukaryota; kingdom Metazoa; phylum Arthropoda; class Insecta; order Phasmatodea; family Phasmatidae; genus Clitarchus; species Clitarchus hookeri. Next base: position 584,246 of record NQII01000693.1, read on the forward strand.
TATTTTAGGTAATGGTTGGTTGAATTCTTTTGAAAATTTACATTTCAATGGACCTAACAAGCGTGTGCTAAAATTGGGAAATTTCGAGAAACACAAACGTGTTTGTACAATGGTAGGAAACCTGTTTGTGTGTCCGTCAATTTGAACATCACCTATTAAATTACTTTGTTAATTCACTGCCAACTTCAATTAATCAAGTCAGATATTCCTTTCAAATGTATATAGAGTTTAAGACGATATAATTTTGGTATTAATGTCGATTTCGTAATCGCTTATTGAAAGACTTTCGGAAATTATTTATGCTTGCTTTCCGAAAGATAAAAATGAGTTTTATAAATTCAAAGGGTTGCATTTTTGACAAAGTGAAAACTCTGTACATATGTGCGAAATGCAAATTACGGATGTAATAAAATTCCATCATTATAATAATGCAAAACTCAACTCCAGTAACTAATAAATAAATCCCGTCAGGAAATAAATACTTATTTTTAAACGTGACTCAAAATCAAAATGAATAGTACATATAAATCTATTAATTAGCCTGCACTGGTGTACTTAACTCCAGCAGGTAAATTAATCCTAGATACACCATGCGATACCTCTGTGGCTACGGTTTTTTTTTTTTAGTCTAGAAACGAACCGATCTTAACTGTAGCTACACTGATGAAAAATATATATATTTGGAAGGACACGTAAAATGTACGGCGTACAATCCAAATATTGTTAAATGTTTAAAGAAATGCCTGTAGCGTAATGGTTTTGGTCACCGCTGTAACCATTTCTGTGAATTTTGTTATATGATCTACAGAGAAAGCAGTTTCCTCAATGGAAAAAAAAGACTCAGTAGTAATTCTTCGTGGAAAAATTACAAATAGAAGCAACTTACTTGCAGAAAATTCTGATGCTAGTAATGAAGTCGGATTGCGGGAGTGAACCACAGCGCATTCCCAGCTGANCGAACAGACTTCTTCCTGTCGCGAGGCAAAAGGGGCCGACTTGTGCTTCCCTTGGCTGGTCAAAAGCGGCGTCAGTCCCACAGGGTCTGTAAGGGTTGTAGAGGGTAGGCTGCTCCTCGGCAGATATTGGCCGTTGAAGGAGCGGCCTGGACTTTGAGGGGCTCATCCGAGGGACGGCCTAGCCATCGGCCGACAATTTGCATTTCAAACCGCGCACACTTTCACCGCGGGTAAGTGGTCCTGGCGTCACTAGAGCGAGCCGTTGACAAAGTGCGGAAGACCGGAGAAGGGGGTTTGGAAACGGCGGGGAGGGTGGGTTCAACGACCAGCTATTCTGCATTCTGCGAGAACAACCCCCCTCTCCACTCATCAACTACCCGCACCCAAAAACAGTCAAAGCGCGGTAGCATAACACCGGGAACGTCCACGCCACTCAACGCCTTATTAACACGCGCGCCGTCAGCGTCGCCCCATTTAACCGTCGCCGCCTCTTGTTCGTTAGTGCCGGGCGGTCCCGAACGCCAGCTCTCCGGCCGGACACAAAGGAAGGGAGGGGATAACGGACAAGGCTTTTGTTTCCGCTCGTCTCTCCTGCATTCTCCAGCACTCTACGTTCCCCTTCCATCATTTCGTCACGTTGAAAAAAAAAACACAAGCCGTTGGGCGTTAGTCACTAGTACCCGGCGAATTTCAAAACAATTTCTTTTTTTCACGTGAGGAACGAAGTTGTTTGGTTAGGCCTTCGAGTGTGTGGCTCGATTTTGGGCAGTTGTGTGTTCCAGCCAGCCTGATAACGATTACTTCGTGCCAATGGCAAAATGAGTCCTTACCATGGGCCATGGTAAGGGGCAGTGATATTTCGCAAAAATATTTCGAGACAAGATACAGTCCAAAACAATGTAGGGTCATCCAGCTTCTTTGATTGGCTAAAAAATGTTGTGGCTCGTGTTAACCGTTTGCGCAGGAGTCACGAAGGTTCAGTGTCGGAGTTACTTAGTCCTGAGTTAAGTATATAGTGTTGAAGTCTACTGTGTGCTCCGATTTTTACGCTAAAAGTCACTGGCCCTAGCCATGTTCGATTTCTTCCCTGCTCCTGCTTGCCCATGCTACAGTTTAATGTCTATTCACTGTTTCCTCGCACTTATGAAATAAACCTCAGAAAAATCACCCCATGAATAACGCGCTTGGCTGTTTCCTGAATACCTCACGTATCACAAGCGTTTTATACTTCTTTTAGCATAAAAATATATATTTTTTTGTTTAAACAATACCTTTACTTCTGTTTCATATATGAATTATGATATTTCATTTTTAATTAATGTGAATAGAAATAGGGAGAAAAATAGGTGTTTCGGTAATGTCTAGTAGGAAATGGTTATCACGTTGTCATGCAAAATACGTGTTATTAAATTAAGTGCGCGCGAATTCGGTGCGTTGTCCCTTTGATGTAATTTTCTAGACTAGGTTAAGTAAGCTTTATTCTTCTCAGGAAGGAATATCCTGTAAACAGAACTTTATCAGGGCTTCATAAACATTGGAAGCAACCGTGGATGGACTATACTTGTCCCATTCCTGATGAGCCTGCAGTCGACGAAAACTTAAGTTGACTTTATTCTTGCCATATTTTGTTTATTTCTATATATATTTATAAATTACTGTTAAGATTTAATATTATAAAACAAAACTTACTATTACATACAGAACTAATTCATAGAATTCCTGAAACCAGAATGGACTGGTTAATCCCGAGTGAGTCAAGGTTGCGTCATTTTTAGAGTGCTTAGTAAGTAGTTTATTCGTAAGTTTATAAATTTCCTGACTTACCCAACTAAACCTCCTACAGTAAAGCATGGATGTAATAATGATATAAATTACCAATTTGGTATGATCTCGAACCCATTATATGAGGGGTGGAAAATTACGGAAAAGAAAATGTTTAAACACAGAATTTTTTTTTGGGTTGAGAATTAAGATACTTTACTATTTTTAAGTTGCCTTTAGAAACACGTTTGTATCACGCATAAGTAGTCAGCAACGTGACGACATTATAATTTTATTCCAATATTTAGAGAACTAGGAAAAATCACAGTTTCGAAAACAAATACCTAGCAAAGATAACACCGATATAAATGAGTAATATTTTTATCTATATACAGTGGTAGAAAACTCCATGGATCAAATATTTATGACTTGTTGTAATATCACTATTGTCAGTAAGGAATCATAGAAACATAATGAATTTGTAGTACCGAAAAGTTGGAATTGAATTTGGCTGCAGTTTTTTTCATTGATTTATATACACTGTACATTTGGCNCGAAAAGTTGGAATTGAATTTGGCTGCAGTTTTTTTCATTGATTTATATACACTGTACATTTGGCAAAAAAAAAATTTTTAGTCGTTGCGTAAACTGAGACTTGCCCTTGCATTCACGCGCGCTGTAATTGGTTATATTCTGGCACCATTTGAGAACGCTAATTTAGACTCGGCCAATTATTTTTTGTGTCATATTTTTTACCGTTTTAATTCGAGCAGACAAATATTTTCTGCAGTCATAATTAGAGACCTGAAAAATTCGCGAGTTCAATGACCTGCAGGCTAGACTCTACAGTCTTATGAACAAATATTCTGATATCAACTGCGCATTGGTTGTCTGCTGTCACAGTGGAAGGCGACAATTGGACACCGTTCTCCAGGAGGTGTCAAACACTGCGTGGACCAATGGCTAAAGTTATATAAACGCAAGTGTTTTGAATCCTAGCTTGTCCCAAAATGAATCCGCGAATTCTTCAGGTCTCTAGTCGTAATATAATGTTCGTGCCTCTATTAATTTACTTATTTCTCTTTCGTTTTGCAGAAGAGGGTTAATAATAATTTGGGAACTGCTGACGAACACAATTTTCTACTTTATATAGTGAAGGTTTTTTGTGGGTCTGTTGTTTGAGGTTTACAATGCCGCTCTTTTGTGTCACCTTTCCTAGCACAAAAACAGCATTGCTTAACTTCTTGTAACACATAAGTATGGTTCGCGACCCACCTACCACCTAACTATTTAAAAACTTCATCAAAATTATTTGCATCAATGTAAAGTAAAGTAGGCTCATTAGTTGTATTGATAACGTTTTATTCGTTTTTAGATGAAGCCACTTGTTTACTGATACATAGGGCCAGTGACTTTTCACGTAAAAATCGGAGCACACAGTAGACTTCAATACTATATACACACCTCAGCTGTTGTTATACTTCTATTGGCTGCTGGGGACGTGTCCGTCTTTGACTAAGCCACTCAGGACTAAGTAACTCCGACANGCGAAGTCTTGAGAGGCGGTGAGGGTGAAACGAGGTGAGTATTGAGCAGCGCCAGAATGAATGGATGGGGGGAAACGGGAGATCCCCGAGGAAACCCGTCAACCAGCGGTATCGTCTGACGCGATTCCCGCATGCAGAAATCTGGAGGTGGCCCCCACCGGGAATCGAACCCGATTCACCGTGGTGGTAGGCGAGCAGACTGGCCATAGAGGCTTCAATAAACAAATGAGAGTTCTGAGATTGTATGTACAAGGAATATTCAACTCTAACCTGGCCATCAAATGAACTTGCAAAAAATGTCCGGGTCTCTACATGCATGTTTTGAGTTCGGTAGAGTTCATTTCCTTGTTTCATATAATACTTAAGAATACATAATTGTATCAGCATCCTTCAATCGCAAACTCTAGTCTTACGAGTCTGCAAAATGGCGCGACCAGCTTGTAACGGGGCAAAGCTTCGATCACTAATCAACGCCTGGAAACTGCTAGCCCACCAACAGGAAGCTTTTAGCAGCGCGCAATAGCCAATGCGACACGAGGTTCACATCCCACGGGCGTTATTCTCTAATCTGAGCTTGCTTTAGGACAGTCACCGAGATTGTCTTTACGATAAAGAGAGCCATAAAGATGGTTTCTGAGCCGTATCCTTATTTTGATGTTTGTGGGGCAGCGGTGGCCTAGTGGCCAGGGCGCTCACCTCCCACCACGGCGATCCGGGCTCAATCCCCGGCGGGCTCACTTTCGGATTTTCGCATGTGGGAATCGTGCTGGACGGTGCCGCTTGCCGGCGGGTTTTCTCGGGGTACTCCCGCTTCCCCCGCCCTTGCATTCCAGCGCCGCTCTATTCTAGGGTTTCATTTCTGTCATGCCCGGGGATGACGGTCACCTACGGGTTCCAGCAGGAAAGACCGTCACTCGGAGGGTGTTGCCTTGCCCTGGGTGCACTCCCCACACGCCATTATTATTGTTATGTTTGGGCAAAGAAGTACTTGTGGCTGTGTTCTGAAATCAACAATCTGTTTGTTGAATAGTATTTTTTTCCGTTTGCAACGTTTGTGTCACATGTTTCGTTAATGTAGTGAATTTTCAATAATGAATGGAATTTATTTGTTAATACATCACTTATAAAAAAACTCACTTCTCTCTGTGATACAAGATTTCAGAAAGGTCCTAGATCATTATGAACATCACGAGGTAACAGCACTAACGCGTGAGTGGGTAAGTAATTTTACTTCTTAAATACATTCCAGGCACCTTTTACTTTTGCGGAAGTGTAACAAATATAGTACTTATTCTCNAGTAATTTTACTTCTTAAATACATTCCAGGCACCTTTTACTTTTGCGGAAGTGTAACAAATATAGTACTTATTCTCCTTGTGACATTTTAAAAATGTATTTTTTCTCTGTGGAGTGTGTTTGCTAGTGCTAACCTCAGTACCTTGGTCATTTTCTTTCCACTGCGGTTCATAAAGACATCTTGTTGGCCTATATTTAAATAGTATATTCGCGGTTACTTCCAACTTTTCTGAAGCCCTGCTAAAGTTCTAATTTCGGGCTATTTCTCCACCTTAGGCAAACAAAGCTTAATCAAATCTGTGAAATTCCACCAAGGGACAACGCACCACATTCGTGCGCATTCAGTTTGATGATATTTTGCATAATAACTATTTCTTACTAAGCATTACCACACCCCTATTTTCTTAATGTTTTTATTTCCATTTATTAGAACATAAACTTAAATAAAATATAAGTAAAAGTTAAATTTAACTAAATAAAAAACAGTTTTATCTTAACCAAGGTAAAAAAGGCTTGCGATGTGTAAAATATCTAGGAAACGACCAAACACGCCATACTTGGGGTGATTTTTCAAAGGTTTGATTTTAAAAAGTGTGAAGAAACCGCGAATAGACGATATAAAGACATATTCGGGGCATTTTAAATGCCGACAAGATGATATTTTGAGTTACGGAATACAATTTCGCCTCACAAATATTGTTCCGAAGTAAATGTCATTACACACCGAGAGTGAAAAGGTACGTAATTGGGTCCCCAGAACCTCGCGCAGCCAATCAGCGAATGGTTACGCTCACGGTAAAGAAACCGTCACCCCATTCCACTTCCGCTTATAGCGTATTCGCGGTTTCTCCACACTTTTTGAATNGCTCACGGTAAAGAAACCGTCACCCCATTCCACTTCCGCTTATAGCGTATTCGCGGTTTCTCCACACTTTTTGAATCAAACCTTTGAAAAATCACCCCATGTACGATGTGTTTGGTTGTTTCCTATATACGTCGAGTATCACAAGCTTTTCATACTCGTGTGAACATAGAAGTATGTTATTTTTGGTTGAATTACAATTTTCATTATTTTTTGTTTATGAATTGTATTATTTAATTTAAAATTAATACGAACAAAAACAGTAAGANAATTACAATTTTCATTATTTTTTGTTTATGAATTGTATTATTTAATTTAAAATTAATACGAACAAAAACAGTAAGAAAATAGTTGTGTTGGTAATTCCTAGCAAGAAGTAGTTCTTATGCAGAATCGTATTACGCTGAGTGCTCACGAATGCGGTGCGCTGTCCCTTTGACGTAATTTTCTGGACTCTGTTCGCATGAGGCGGAGGAATGCCCTCTAAGTAGAACTCTAGCAGGGCCTCAGAAGAGTGTGAAGTAACCGTGAATGGCCTATACTTACCGATTCTGTGCTCGACACACTGGAAGGTTGAAGAACCTTGTGGCGGCGGCGGCGGTAGGTCCGAACCTGCCCATTATTGACTCGACGCTGTGACGGCGTGAATCACGCCAGGTTTTCGGCTCACCAACCACAAACCGGTTCGGGCGACTCAACAACTCGCCGCGCGACGACGGCCGACGAGTAACCGAAATTGGCGGTGCCCGGCCGTCATTACGAAAGCAGTTCAATGAATCACGAGACCAGGACCTCTCGGNCGAGTAACCGAAATTGGCGGTGCCCGGCCGTCATTACGAAAGCAGTTCAATGAATCACGAGACCAGGACCTCTCGTGGGAAAACGCGAAGTTATCCGAAGGAAACCCGAACAGGCACGAGCCTTCTTCCGTGAGCTGTTGACTTCTAAGAACGTGCCGGACGATGCCCTTGGTCGGCGGGTTTTCTCGAGGGTATCTCCCGTATCCCGCGCCCTCTCATTCCGGCACTGCTCCACATTCACCTCAATCACCCTCGTCGGCTCTCAAGACTCCGCTGTTAAGTCGCCCGTCTACCTGGCGCTTGAACTGCGTTGCAGAGTGTTCCAAATACACGTTTCTCAACGAAACTATTAAGCGTGCGTCCAACGTGCTGATCTACGAAAAGAACACACACTTCAGACGAGAGCTGTTAAGTACTTTCAAAATATCACGTACGTTAGAAACATCAATTCAGAGTACTCCAAAACCGCTAAAAACGGCCTTTCCAAGGCGCTGTAGCTCAAAATGCACGCATCAGATACATACAAAACTACTATAGGGGCCTGCACTGAACCTTCCTAAAGACTTCCCACTAATAAAATAATATGGTCACCGCTGAAAGTCCCATAGGTACACGCAGCACGACGAGAACACTGCACGCCAGTTCAGAGCCTTGCGCTTAGCGGCGATGGCGTACTTGATGCGCGTGGCAGTGTCGGCCTTATCGCTCCCGCGCTTCTCGGCCTAAACGTGGAAAAAGTTCCAGGTAGACGGGGGCCTTAAGAGCCGCCCAAATCTCTTCACTCAGGGATCGCGTTACGTCACTCTTCACACCACGTACCTGCACGTTCAAGTTCGAGAAACGAGGGGGGCAATACGGGCGACACTAACACGCACGCCTAGCACCTGATCGCCCCTAAGCACAGGTCGTGGAGTGTTTCCGTCGTGACGCTGTACTGTGAAAATTATCTTTATAACAGTGGGACTAATCACACGCGATGAAATCCCACCGGTTATAACTTCGCGTGTATAATCGCTTCTTATACCGCTTAGCCCTTTCAGAACCACTTTAATTTACGGTTTCAGTTGTTGAAAACAAGAGTTTTTATGATGCGTTCTGTACTTACGTCGACACGAAACTTGTTTCGCTGTCACCGCCAATCAGCTGTTGGCAACGTGTTCGGCTGCAGCTATATGAACCAATTAATATGCAGACCAGTAAGACGGTTTGCGGATCATTTTCCCACAGGTAAGAAAGATCATTGGTCACTCAGCCTTGCCGTGTGCAGTCCAGACCAAAAATCACCTACACGTGCGTAATGTACACAAGTGTGTACACTGGGTCTGAGTGGGATAAGGAAACTTCATAAGCAAACTTTAAAAATGCGATATTCTACCATTTTCACGATTTTTTGTAATAGTAATAAGATAGGTTAATAGATAATTTTTTTTTTTTTTTTTTTTTTTTTCCCCACTTTTTCTGCCAAAAAGTCGTATTTACAGAACTTTCGTTTACCGAGAGATGCGTATCCACGCAAACAAAAATATTTCACAGAAAATATTTTAGTACATTTTCCTGATAAGGGTGTTGTCACAAATATATATATATATATATATATAGTGTTTCAGTTATTCCTGTCCAAAGAGTGTAAACATCAACCAATCCTGCATGATGTGTCAGTTAACAAGTGGCATTATCTCAAAATTAATAAAAAGTTAATAATAAAATTTGTAATGGTTTTTTTAAAAATCATTTAGGCATATTTGTAATGCCAAAATTCGTAAATTAATTTATGTGAAATTTTCAAATACCTAATAATGTACACATATTCTCATAGTGCCAAAAAGATCGCTCTTCTACACTGTTATATTGTTATCCCATGATAAATTAAGCATAGGCTACCAAAGAAAACACTATTTGGAGAACGGCCATGAATTCTTAGGACAATAAAAATAAATATTGTTCCTGACAACCCACCAAGATACAAATTTTGAACTTTATTGCAATTTTCCGCTACATACAATGGAAAAAACTTACCGAATAAAATCGTCATAATATTATAAATGCGAAAGTCTAAGTGTGGGTCTGTGTATGTTTGCTACCACTCAGCTCCATAACGGCTGAACGGACTTTGATTAAATTTCGTATGTAGGTACTTTAGCTTCTGGAATAGGACATAGGATACTTTTTATCCCGGAAAACTGTACGGTTCCTGTGGAATAACGGCAAAACGGAATTCTGCAACGGCTGGGAACGTGACCGGAATGTTTTTTTTCCTCTGGTGTTAGAGTTTATCAGGCCGCCCAAGGACCTCTGCAAATTGATGGTACTAACGTTTTGATTTTCATACATCGACGCTGGAAAGCGGAAACTTGGTAACTACGTGATAGTTGCACAGATACACTCCAAAATCATTACCCTACTTCTTGGCTATCGGGTAAAAAAATATTTCCTTCCTTTTTGGTTGCCGTGATCAGTTAAAAACCTAGGCCAAAATAGTATAATTTTATAATTCTGTTTTCACATAAATGAATTGTCTTTTGCCAATTTATTTATTTGTGTATCACTGTAAAACTTAATTGTACCCGGGCGAAACCGGACCGGTTCGCTAGTTAGAAAATATTTTCAATCGACGTTACTCACAAAAATATGTAATACAATTATAAAAATATTAAGTATAGTATATTATTTAAAAAATTTTGTAACTTTCTGTACGAAGTTATGTTAACAAAAAAATTTCGTTATATTTATATTTTATGTATTTGTTTTATAGTTATCACAGACACATAAAAATTAAAATTAAATACTGAACGTAAATTCAATCACACCATTAGCAGCTAACTTTTAAAATGGTATAAAATAATTGACATCACGGAAGCAGAGTATATTGTTATGGGAATTATACGAGTTAAAAATGACGCGTGAAACGTTATTTTAACTGTGGTTGTGAAATATGTAGATACGACGTCTATCGCGGGAGAATTGGAATATTTCTTAGTATTCAACTGCATATGTCAGAGTGGTTTCTCTCGTCATTCGCTGTCATTCTGATACTCTAAAATATGACGTTTCACTGTTCTGCAAAGAACTTTAGAATAGTCAAAAATTTTATCGTCGAATCACAAAAGGATAAACCAGTTACAGTGTTAAAGGAAGATACGTTCACTCAGAAATTTTCTCTATGCCCTGCGCAGAATAGAAGTGGTGAAGAAAGGAAGCAGGCGGGATTTGAACCCGGCGAGGTGAGCGGAAATAATTCTTTCTACTTTGCTCCGGCGAATCGGATAGGCAACGTCGGCCTGGCCTCTCAAATTTTTCACGTCCTTGCCGTCTGGAGCCGTGTCGAACCACATCATTATTCTTCAGATATCTTACGCCACTCCATCTCCCTCTGTTCCCCTTCACTGCCACTCCACCTCGCTCCGCTATATTCACTCCACAACGGACCAGTGTTTACTTTGCCTCTCGCCTTCCCTCCTTCACGGGTCGGATGAAGGGAGTACCTTTCAGAAAACACACCCTCGCCCTTTTCCCTAGCATGCTACCTTTTTTTTATATATATATATACTTTCCACCAACTCATCCACTGTTGACGGAGATTCGGTTGGCTTATCCCATTCCTGGTAATTAANCACGCCTAGCACCTGATCGCCCCTAAGCACAGGTCGTGGAGTGTTTCCGTCGTGACGCTGTACTGTGAAAATTATTTTTGTAACAGTGGGACTAATCACACGCGATGAAAGCCCACCGGTTATAACTTCGCGTGTATAATCGCTTCTCATACCGCTTAGCCCTTTCAGAACCACTTTAATTTACGGTTTCAGTTGTTGAAAACAAGAGTTTTTATGATGCGTTGTGTACTTACGTCGACACGAAACTTGTTTCGCTGTCACCGCCAATCAGCTGTTGGCAACATGTTCGGCTGCAGTTATATGAACCAATTAAGATGTCGACCAGTAAGACGGTTTGCGGATCATTTTCCCACAGGTAAGATCATTGGTCATTCAGCCTCGCAGTGTGCAGTACAGACCAAAAATCACCTACACGTGCGTAATGTACACAAGTGTGTACACTGGGTCTGAATGGGATAAGGAAACTTCATAAGCAAGCTTTAAAAATGCGACATTTTACCATTTTCACGATTTTTTGTAATAGTAATAAGATAGGTTAATAGATAATTGTTTTTTTTTTTTTTTCACTTTTTCTGCCAAAAAGTCGTATTTACATAACTTTAGTTTACCGAGAGATGCGTATTCACGCAAACAAAAATATTTCACAGAAAATATTTTAGTACATTTTCCTGATAAGGGTGTTGTCACAAATATATATATATATATATATATAGTGTTTCAGTTATTCCTGTCCAAAGAGTGTAAACATTAACCAATCCTGCATGATGTGTCAGTTAACAAGGGGCATTATCTCAAAATTAATAAAAAGTTAATAATAAAATTTTAATGGGTTTTTTTAAAATCATTTAGGCATATTTGTAATGCCAAAATTCGTAAATTAATTTATATGAAATTTTGAAATACCTAATATGTACACATATTCTCATAGTGTCAAAAATATCGCTCTTCTACACTGTTATATTGTTATCCCATGATAAATTAAGCATAGGCTACCAAAGAAAACACTATTTGGAGAACGGCCATGAATTCTTAGGACAATAAAAATAAATATGGTTCCTGACAACCCACCAAGATACAAATTTTGAACTTTATTGCAATTTTCCGCTACATACAATGGAAAAAACTTACCGAATAAAATCGTCATAATATTATAAATGCGAAAGTCTATGTGTGTGTCTGTGTATGTTTGCTACCACTCAACTCCATAACGGCTGAACGGATTTTGATGAAATTTCGTATGTAGGTACTTTAGCTTCTGGAATAGGACATAGGATACTTTTTATCCCGGGAAACTGTACGGTTCCTGTGGAATAACGGCAAAACGTAATTCTGCAACGGCTGGGAACGTGACCGGAATGTTTTTTTTCCTCTGGTGTTAGAGTTTATCAGGCCGCCCAAGGACCTCTGCAAATTGATGGTACTAACGTTTTGATTTTCATACATCGACGCTGGAAAGCAGAAACTTGGTAACTACGTGATAGTTGCACAGATACACTCCAAAATCATTACCCTACTTCTTGGCTATCGGGTAAAAAATATTTCCTTCCTTTTTGGTTGCCGTGATCAGTTAAAAACCTAGGCCAAAATAGTATAATTTTATAATTCTGTTTTCACATAAATGAATTGTCTTTTGCCATTTATTTATTTGTGTATCACTGTAAAACTTAATTGTACCCGGGCGAAACCGGACCGGTTCGCTAGTTAGAAAATATTTTCAATCGACATTACTCACAAAAATATGTAATACAATGATAAAAATATTATGTATAGTGTATTATTTAATAAATTTTGTAACTTTCTGTACGAAGTTATGTTAACAAAAAATTTTCGTTATATTTATATTTTATGTATTAGTTTTATAGTTATCACAGACACATAAAAATTAAAATTAAATACTGAACGTAAATTCAATCACACCATTAGCAGCTAACTTTTAAAATGGTATAAAATAATTGACATCACGGAAGCAGAGTAAATTGTTATGGGAATTATACTAGTTAAAAATGACGCGTGAAACGTTATTTTAACTGTGGTTGTGAAATATGTAGATACGATGTCTATCGCGGTAGAATTGGAATATTTCTTAGTATTCAACTGCATATGTCAGAGTGGTTTCTCTCGTCATTCACTGTCATTCTGATACTCTAAAATATGACGTTTCACTGTTCTGCAAAGAACTTTAGAATAGTCAAAAATTTTATCGTCGAATCACAAAAGGATAAACCAGTTACAGTGTTAAAGGAAGATACGTTCACTCAGAAATTTTCTCTATGCCCTGCGCAGAATAGAAGTGGTGAAGAAAGGAAGCAGGCGGGATTTGAACCCGGCGAGGTGAGCGGAAATAATTCTTTCTACTTTGCTCCGGCGAATCGGATAGGCAACGTCGGCCTGGCCTCTCAAATTTTTCACGTCCTTGCCGTCTGGAGCCGTGTCGAACCACATCATTATTCTTCAGATATCTTACGCCACTCCATCTCCCTCTGTTCCCCTTCACTGCCACTCCACCTCGCTCCGCTATATTCACTCCACAACGGACCAGTGTTTACTTTGCCTCTCGCCTTCCCTCCTTCGCAGGTCGGATGAAGGGAGTACCTTTCAGAAAACACACCCTCGCCCTTTTCCCTAGCATGCTACCTTTTTTTTATATATATATACTTTCCACCAACTCATCCACTGTTGACGGAGATTCGGTTGGCTTATCCCATTCCTGGTAATTAAATGATGATGAAATTGACAGCCTTAAAGATCGGTGTACACCGTTGACGGTTCCCTCAATGAACTCCGTACTTATTTACGCACGTCTGCTACGGTGGTGTGTCAATTACGGAACTCTTTTGGGGGAACAAATTATCGCGTTTTACTCGATGACTATTTGCTATTTACATTTCGTGCACACTGAAAAAAAAAAGTTTTGTTGAATACGAAAATAAATTCTTTGTATAGGGGCAATTAAATATAATGATGTTGAAACCAGATTATTTCGTTGTTCACATTTCGTTGCCGCAACTGTAAGATTTGGTAGGTGCAACTAAAGATTTGTATGACTCTGCGCACATTAAACAGTTTCAGTTATTATAAAAGAGAGCGGGCACATGACTGAGATATGAACCCAGGTTGTTTGCAGCAGAGCGCTGCACGCTAGGAACTTTTGTTAAAGCGACTACTGCTGGAATGGTAAGCACACAATTCTAATACCGGCAAACGAACGTAAAAAAATATTTCAATTTCTACAGATTTACTTTTAAGTTGAACTTGTTTCGTTAGGCTTTTTATACCATTATTAATCATCAATAAATGTGCTGACAAACACTATTTCCAGCCTATTTGTCAGAAAAATTACAAACCAACTCTTGAGCTGTATTTTCGAACGAATGCAATCGAATGAGTTGCAAAGCAAATATGTAAAGTGTACTGAAACTAAATATTTCGTTGATCGTCTAAGTTGTTTGAACCAACACAGAGGGTTTTGTTTATTCAAGCGTGCATTTTGTTAGAAGAAACAAAAATTCAACTTTATTGCTTGTCGAGTTTTGTTTACACAACAAACTTTATTGCTCGGGATACTGAATGTACGTGTACAAACTAGTTTTCGCTCGCTGGAACAAACCTTACTCTCAGTGCACGAGCCAGAAAAATTGTGAGTGTGTCGTTTGGTGATCCGGTTAAAGAGAACTTACCCCAAAATATCCGATGCTCCTCAAAATTAAAGAGAAAAGACAGAATTATTATAACAAGAAACTCACTAAATCAAGCAACAGTAGGAAGACTAAGGGGTTTGTAGCACAGTGATCAGTGATTGTTGATGGTACAACCACCGTATTGGTTTTTCCTTATTTTGTCAATGACTTTTCGCTGACCACGACCATTTTCGGAATCTTGTATTAGCAACCTCGGTTTTAAGGACGCCTGCTCTATTATTACGCCCATGTGGCCACCATATAGGGTTTCGATGCTAGTACTCAGCCATAACACATGGGCAGTTCCAGCTTGTTGTAATTCAGTGATTCTGCAAACGAATACTTTCTTTATAAACCCCAAAAAAAAAAAACGTATATTACACGTTTACATATGTTTTGCCTTATTCAATTCCCGAGAAATAAATTGAATATCAGCATAAGAACCGGAGTGTTTTTTTTATTTGAAAAGCTACTTAGATATTTATTCCGTTTATCGCTGGTGCTCCATCTATAGCCCCGGTTTGGAATACCGACGACTGCATCTTTTTGCCTGCGCTTCAGCTGTTAAACCCGCCTCACTCGATGTGAATTAAATATAGCCCACCGACATCTCAGCCACTCACAACTACTGTCAAAGTTTATAACATGCTGCAAATATTACATGTTATATACCGTACGAAATTCTCTCGCCCATTTGGCTACCCGGGTGTTACGTCACTAGTATTTTGGCACTATTGTGGCAAGAATGAAGAGACAAAAAAAATGCATGAGACAACCTGGAAATGAACACCTCACATTGCACTCTGAAGTCGCCACAGTTGCAAGAGCGTGCCGCATCGCGTGATTGCAGAAGGAAAAAAAAACATTCTTGGAAAGCGGCTCACACATCGTTTTAATCACATTTTTTTTAACACTTCGCGTTTTACGGTCTTCAAAATTTCTTATTTACACGCAACAAATCACTTCACTGCACTCTCCCTACTGACTGACTGACTGACTGTTTGAAATTGCCTATTGGTAATGCAGTAACAATTGTTTAGTGTACCGTTGATAAATTAGCACATTTATAATTGCCCTTGTATAGAACGTAAGCCTCACACGCTTTCACAATTTAACGTAACCACAAAAGCAATAATATAAGCTGTTCGCAATAATAAGTGAGTACTTTTCCAAGCCCTGATCAGGATATTCTTCTCTGCGCATTTTGTATCGTTCCAACATTAGAAACATCAATATTGCCATTGACCAGCTCATTTCATTCGTCCTGTAGCCCTGGTGAAGTATTTTTATGGTGTTTTTTTTTTCGTTTCGAAGTTGGCAAAACGCAAATTGCAAAATCACGCTACACGTATAGCACACAAATAATGGTCAATTCACCAGTTTCATCAATAATCAGTGCCAAATGGCCACGGCTTATGTCTTACCGTCGCTCGTGACCTCGTGCCCGCTGTCTTGAACCCAAGAAAGGCAGGATGCGTTCACCTTTATCCCGCCCCTCTACCTTTGGCTGTATGGGGGTGGGAATTCGGTTGGCGGGGGATGGGTTTGAGGAGAAGATGGAGGGGGAGAGTCACCCTTGAGGATTGGAACTAATTCCCCTGGGCCCGGGAAGTGGATTCCCGCCACGTACAGTGCTCTCGACAGGCCGATAACTCTTCTCTTGCCACAACCCTTGTAGCATTTGGTATATATATTGTATATATATATATATATATCTTTCCTGCAGCCGTCACACTTCGGCTGCTATATTCAACGTCAATTATTGTAAACTTCTCTCCTAACAAGATTAAGGCTGCCACCTACACAGGCCGCCAAACAGAGAGCACAGATTCGGCGGAGCAATGATTATATTTAAAAAAATTGCTTGACGTAGCTGAGTGATACCATACTATAAACAGTATACAGGAACATTGCATCCCCCAAAAAACTGCCGGCGGTTTTCTATTGTCTTAAGAAACTTCCACTATTTGCAAGTGAGAATGTTTAGAGTTGACCTTCTTTCAACCACTGCAGGAAAGGATAGAGTGGGAAGAGCCGATGAGGGGCAGAGCGAAGTGAGTATGGAGCAGTACCGGAATGCAAGAGTGGGGGGAAATGGGAGAACCCCGAGAAAACCCGCCAACCAGAGGCATCGTCCGGCGCGATTCCCACGTGCCAAATTCCGGGAGTGACCCCACCGGGAATCGAACCCGGTTCACCCTGGGTGGGAGGTGAGCAGTCTGACCACTAAACTACCGCGGCCCTATTTCGGAAATGGTGACTTAATTAGTACAGGACCGTGCGGGAGAAGTTTATCTTTAGTATTGCACTAATGAAAGTGTCATAGAGGCGAATTTTCAACGGAAAGACTTCACACCTGTTCAGCGCCTTGCGTGTAGAGGCTTTGATGAGGCATGTGATAAGGGCCTACCTAGACCTTATAACTGCATTTCGGAATATTTAGTTACACGTTTTTCCACGAAACTATTAAATGTGCGTCTAATGTGCTAATCTACGAAAGGAAAACACACTTCAGACGAGACCTGTTGAAAGCTTGAGTGCACTATAGAAACACCATTTCAGAGTGCTCCAAAACGACTTTAAAAAAAATCTTTTAAAGCGCTGTATTAAAAAATATACGCTACAAATATATATATAACTACTCAAACACCCTTCATCCTACCCTTCTGCAAACTTTCCACCAATAAAATGTAAAAGTCCCATAGATGCATACAGCCAGACGAGAACACTGCGCGCCATTTCAGAACCTTGCGCTTAGTAGCGATGGCGCAGATGATGCGCTTGGCATTATCATCCTTATCGCTCCCGCTCTCATCGGCCTCAAACGAGGAGAAAAGCTTCAGGTAGGTGAGAGCCTTAAATCCTTCCGCTCTTCTAGACCATGAACATGAAAAAAAAAAAAAAACGCCTTTGTAGGCCACGCCCTTAAAGCTCCGGAAGAAATCTACGTGGCTAAGGTCAATAATTTCCTTTGTACCATGGCATTCGGTGTTCAAAATGCTATTGGTGACTGTGCCGCTTACTTCAGTGTGTAAGGCATCAGTAAAAAATGTGTATCCCTGTAACTTTGCCAAGTGTGTAAGTCATGGGAAAAACGTGGTTTACTTTATAGTTCAGTTAAATGTGTATGCAATGATTAGGCCATGATTATGTGTGTAGCTTTGTTTGTAAAAAGACAAGTGTAAGAAATGAGTATCTGTGTATCTTAATACAGTGTGTAAGGCATATGCATGCCGTAAATATCTTTGTATCGTAGTTGCGTGTGTGAAGCATCGGTTAGCCATGAGATGTGCAGCTGAGTTAAGTGTGTTAGGAATGTGCAGGCCATTAGTATCTGAAGCTTGATTAAGCTTTAGTGTTTTAGGAATGAACTAGCCATGATTATCTCAGTATCTTAATAAAATGTGTAAGGCATATACATGCCATAGGCCTAAGTAGTTATGNATATCTTTGTATCGTAGTTGCGTGTGTGAAGCATCGGTTAGCCATGAGATGTGCAGCTGAGTTAAGTGTGTTAGGGATGTGCAGGCCATTAGTATCTGAAGCTTGATTAAGCTTTAGTGTTTTAGGAGTGAACTAGCCATGATTATCTCAGTATCTTAATAAAATGTGTAAGGCATATACATGCCATAGGCCTAAGTAGTTATGTATCTTAGTTACGTGTGTAAAGCCGGGGTAATCCATGAGTTGTGCAGCTTAGTTAGGTGTAAGGAATTACATGCACTAACTATCTGCAACTTAGTTAAGTGTTTTAGGCCTGGGAAGTCATAAGTTTCTCCGTAACTTA
Source organism: Clitarchus hookeri (assembly GCA_002778355.1). Taxonomy (NCBI): domain Eukaryota; kingdom Metazoa; phylum Arthropoda; class Insecta; order Phasmatodea; family Phasmatidae; genus Clitarchus; species Clitarchus hookeri. The sequence continues at coordinate 602,543 of NQII01000693.1, forward strand.
GTTAAGTGTTTTAGGCATTACAAAACCACGAGTATGTCTTTGACTTAGTAAAAGTGAGCAAGTCACAAATATATCTGTGGCGTTGTTACGTGTGTTAGGCCTGGGCAGGTCTAGAGTATATGTATAGCTTAGTTAAATGTTTTAGGCATGGGCAAGTCATGAGTATATCTGTAGTGTAGTTACATATGTTAGGTATGGTAGGCCATTAGTGTCTGTGTATCTTACTCGAAAGCCAAAGGTTCCCCCACCACTTTATTCATTAAGGTTAAATTACTCTTTAAAACTAGTTTGCTTAAAAACCCCTCTGGCGAAAAAAAAATTTAATTATTAAAAATAGTTACAAGACCTTTAAAATAAGAAAACCAACATTATCGTAGATTATTGACCTTTATCATCCTTACTGGTTTAGCCTTTTTGCTATACATTCTTTCTCAATTTTAAACACTAANCGTAGATTATTGACCTTTATCATCCTTACTGGTTTAGCCTTTTTGCTATACATTCTTTCTCAATTTTAAACACTAACATTGTTTGAATCAAATGACTGTAAAGTAGCATCGATCATTTGACGTTATGAAATTGTGTAGAAAACAATATTCCTTTCTTCAACTCATACTCTAAAGATAAATAAAAAACAAAAAGGGCTTTGCGTGTATCGGTTTAAACATCCTATCTCTAAGAGACCCTCGGGTTAACAGCCAAATTTTCGTTATTTTAAAAGTCTCAAAATAATTATTTAAAAACATTACATGGAACAGCATTTTTAAAATTTAGTTTTAATAAATTAATTCTATTTACTTTTACATTATTACCTGGGCTTCCATAAACCTAGTAAAGCTACTTACAAAAATTTAAGCTACAGGTGTACTTAGTAAAAGTTATTTAAAAATCCAGTGATAGCAATAAATTAAATGCAGCGCAATTAAAATGAAATTTTTAAATGAAAGATTTTTTTTCTGCAAGTGCAAGATACTATTTTCGTGATCCAAGTAACAGTTAAGCCGTGAGGTTGGCGTATGATTATTGAGAAACGACAGAAAGTTGTTTGTTTGCTTGCAGTCGCGTACAATACCTACACGATAAAAAGTATTAGCAACAAATATACTTTGACGGTTTTTTCAACGCGCAGTCTTTCACAGATGGAACAAATTTTTCTTATTCACCGCCATCATTATCTCGATTATTCCAATTCGTGTTTGCGTTAATGTAAGTATGTGCAGAAAGAAGCAGGCAGTGTTTTTCAGAAGTTGATTTACAAAACTTCCAGTTAACAAGGAACGAGCTGCGCCTACTTTCGCGAGGTATACTACGCGCCACACATCTGCGATCCTGTACGATGATTACATACAGCCCTGCTATTGGTTACTATCTCTTGGAGGAGGAGCAGGTAATCTGAGAACACAGCGCCGAGTTCTTCCTACTAACTGATCGGAAAACATTAACTGGGCGGTGTAGTGGTTAGGCCCCGTCTGCAATCGACAAGGCGCACATAACATGCATATAAAGAAGTAGAAACTTGCATTTGAGATGGTAACGTTCACAACTAGTATTTAGCGTGACTTACTTGGCGTTATTTTCGTGACGTGACGTTAAGATGGTCACCTCTGAGTATCTTATTCCAAGTTTTTAACGCTGGCCAATGATAACGTGAAAAGTCATAAAAACTGCTTTAGCCAACTTATGCATATAAGAATTATTGCACTGAAAAAATTACTACCTATTCGTTTGTTCTTTCTAACTGGTTAGAAAAGGATTTTTTTCCTTTCGGGTTAACGCCGATTGTAAACAGAAGTTTTCGCTTGTTATGCTTTGTAAGTAATGTTATTTAAGCCAAGTAGATTGATGATGAGGCCTTAGAATCCTTGCCTCTCACCTAGGCAAACAGGGCTCGATCTCCGGAGGGGTAGGTCCCGGATTTTCGCATGTGGGAATCGTAACGGACGATGCCACTGGTTAACAAGTCTTCTCGGGTATCTCCTGTTTCCCCCCACCTTTGCATTCCAGCGCTGCTCCATACCCCCCTCACTTCACCAAAATCGGCTACCAATATCTCGATGTTAAGAGCAGCCCAAATCTCTCCAACTGCTTTTAACTCCTTCAATAAGTCCAGCATCGCGAAGGCAAATTAGTTCTCAAGGGGTCAAAGCATCTGTGAAATAGTAGTGCATCTATGTATTGTTAATAGTGAAATAACATCTCCCTAGGCACGCCATATGAGAATTTGAGGATTCATTTTGGCACAAAGCTAGAACTCAAATCTTTTGTGTTTAGATAACTTAAGCCATCAGCCCACACGATGTTTGACACCTCTTGAAGAACCCTGGCCCGATCGTCGCCTTCCACTGTGACAGCAGACAACCAACGCGCAGTTGATATCGGCATATTTGTACAAAAGACTGTAGATTCTAGCCTGGATGTCATGAACTCGCGAACTTGTCAGGTCTCTAGCCACGAGCAAGCGCGCCCCTCCACTAAGTACACTGAAGAGCCAAAAAAACTGGTACTCCTGCCTAATATCGTGTAGGGCCCCCGCGAGAACGCAGAAGTGCCGCAAGACGACGTGGCATGCACTCGATTAATGTCTGAAGATATGCAGGTGGCATTGAAATCTGCGCCAATTTGANCCAATTTGAGAAAGGGTTGCACGTCTGTCACGTTTAATGATTCTCGTCAGTCGTCGTTTGTCCCGTTGTTTCGCGATCTTTTTCCGGCCGCAGCGATGTCGAAGATTTTATGTTTCACCGGATTCCCGATATTCACCGTATACTCGTGAAATGGTCGTACACGTAAATCCAAATTTTATCGTTACCTCAGAGATGCTATGTCCCATCTCTCGTGCGTTGACTATAACACCACGTTCAAACTCACTTACATCTTGAAAACCTGCCATTGTAGCAGCAGTAACCGATCTAGCTGCCGACCGCATCGCGTTACTCTGATTGGTTCCATACCTCTGTTATTTGCATACGCACGCCTAAGCCAGTTTTTTTGGCTCTTCAGTGTACATAGTTCAGCTCGACCAGCCTTTGCTCTTACTACTATTACACTGATAGAAAAAGTGTCCGCAAAATTACGGAAAGTACCTTTTACAAATTATCCATACATCTCCCTGAAATTACGGACTCTTATTTATTTTCAGTAACGTCCTCTCCGTAAATTTCACATGAATCTCCGTGAACTAACGAAACGTGTCCATAAACTTACAAGTTTGCTTTTTTTTTTAAATCTGCTCTTTATAAAAAGGCGTAACAGAAAAAGTTTTACTTTTCGTTATGTGGGTGTTTCTCTGTGTAAAAAATGACTGTAAAAAACGTTTAAAATATCTCGTCCGGTAGCGATATTTGGACTCTGAAATTAGTTTTGACAGTCCAACACCTTATCTACTAACCTACCACACATCTACAACGGATAAATTATAATAATGGGATATATAGAGAACTATATATATGTAAATATCTTAGTCATGTTAGAGTGCTTGCGAGTTCGTTAATTTTATTTCAGCTTTACAAAAAGGGACAAAGTGTTTTTTCTCCGTAATGTATTTCACTGTGTAAAACAGAAAAATTAAACCAAGTTTAAATATATTGTCTTGTAATGGGATTGTAACACGAATCGACAAATTAACACTCAATAACTCGAACCTTCAATGGCTGTTACTTATGCTAGGTGTCTAAATCTAAATATCTCTATAGGATAACCACAATATCTATATCCTTGTGTGTATACTGGGCGGATATTTCGATATATTTTGGCAGTCTTTTGGATGTAACATTACCACTCCTGGATGTCCCTGGATGTCCAGAACGTCCGACGGGACGTCCATTAGATATCCTTTGGAAGTCTGTGTGCTATACGGGCACTCACCTACCACACCTTTAAACAAAGTACTGTATTTCGTAAATATGAATTTTACACAACAGTGACGAACGCGCCTCTCTTAGCTTCAAGTCGTGTTAGAGCACTGGCAATTTTTTTTAATTTGCGGTTTATGAAACGAAGTAACGAATAAATAGTTTTATTTCGTTGTGGGCTTATTTCACTCTGTATAAATGAGGTTTTTATTCTGTAGCGGAATTTTAAGAAAATAATCAAAGAATAGGCACTTGATGAGTGGTTCGGCCACTCACCTACCACTCCTCGCGCTGTCTAATGGACCCCAGCAGTCTTCACCGACGTCGCCCTTCCTTGATACGTCGCTCAAGCTCGCAGATACCTGGCACGCACTATATGCGTCCCCACGAATGTGTTCTGCTAGCGCGGCCGCCCTTATCTCGCCGTTCAATCCGGCCTGGCGCCTGCGGAGGGAAGGGAAAAAAATGCGCCACTCTTTTGTGTGCTCATTGGAATATTTCGTACTAGGTGAGCGGTAAATTGGCCTCAAATTACACGGCTCACCGTGCGCGCGCACGCGAAAGATGCTGGCTTTGTTTATAGACCGACCTGGCCACGCAAGAGGCACGATGAGCCGCGGGCGACCGGCATGCATGGAAAAAGTATTTCCCCTTTTTTTTTTTTTTTTTTTTGCCTGCCAACCGTATGGTTTAACCACTACAAATTAAAAATCAGGTAGTTATTGATATAAGAAATTAGCCTACTTTCCTCCTGCATGTATATTTTTAGGTAATTTTTTTTTAAGGTTTTCGGTGGTTCAGGGAGCAGGCTTTTGTGTTCTAAAATATGCGTCTAGCCTATATAATTTTGTTTGAAATCATTACACGTTTCTGACAATAAAAATACGTTTCCACGGGTCCAAGATAGTTAGCTAAATATTTCTTGTAGTTGTTATTTTTTTTTAAATGCGAATACTCTTTAAATGATGTTCCGAAAATTCACTCATAGTTTCATTTAAGTGTTGGTGTTTTCGACTAACTTCTAACTAAAAATCATAGAACTTTAACTTTGAGTTTGTTAAAGTACTTAACGTGAAATCGCTTGAGCGATACGTACTTGATATAACCCTTTCACATACACACCAAAACCCTAAAATAATTTCATAAATAGATCTTTAAAAAACGCACTGTACTTTGTGTACAGTGAAGTTGCTCTCTAAATGAAAAGTTGGGGTGAGAGTCAGTTTAACAATATCAGAAATATATTACAATGCCACTTAAAAAATTTCGAAGGCTCGTGAATTTTCCAAAATATGATGTCTTATAATTAATTTGTTATTCTACATTTGAATACTAGGGTGCAGAATTTGGAGGTACTTCATTCAACTGTCCATAAAAAATTATATAAGAATTAAATTTTTCTGTTACTCTCCTAAGACAAGGTTGATATATATTACTTCGGGATTTAATGTTGTATCTAACTGTTGCTAGAAGGTTGTACGCTCGTCTTTAATTAAATCAATACGAATGAGTCAAAGTTATGTTAGAAATTTTGTTATAAATTCTGAAACTTATTAAAATAGAAAATTAAAAAACTTTTTTTCACGTGTCCTCTCCTTCCCCTGATTGCACGAAATTTAATGGATTTTTAAATATAGCAAACATAATCAAAACTCTTAATATTCCTCGGAAAATAACAGTGTTTAATGCTCTTATTTGCAATTGCTGTAAAATAATACTATTTTAGTTGAAATATTTGAGTAGTTGTGTATATAAGGAACATTACCATATAAATATTTAATGTGGCTATTTTTAAAATGGAGATAATATTTTCTAGAATTTTTTAAATACGGGATGTCCACCATACTGGTGTAATGGGGGACATCCTGTATTTAAATAATTTTAGAAAATCTAACAATCTCAACTACGGAAAAACGGTTACGTAGTTCCTCAGATAGCATTTTTTAGTTTAACTTTTCAGTTGGCGCTACATTCTTAAATGGTTAACGAAAATGATATTGAGCAGAGTATTTAATTCTCACTTTATATACTACCGCCATCCCAATATTGTTTCAAATTTCCAGTTAGTTCTTAAGATTACATTGCAACTCAAAAATATCTGAACGCTGAAATTTACAAAATAAACTTTTCATATGATAGAAAATAAACATTCTGACCAACAAGAGGTAAAAAGATTTAAGGGGGGGAAACCGCCACCACTTATACACTTTTTAAAATATCCGTTTATTCACGGAAATTTTTATATGGAAATGCACAATTTATTTAAGGAAACGCAATCCCGCAATTATGAAAAACGGAGCCGAGCATCGTAAATACAAAATACGGAACTTCGCCGTATTTCCTAGCTTCGCGTTTAAGGAACGAACAATGCCGCGTCTACGCGAAGCTTTCTTCGTCACTGTGAATGGAAACAATTATAGTTCTTGCAGAAGTTAGGATATCCGCGCTACTTTAACCTGTTCCTTTATTAAACATAAAAAAAAAGTATCACCACGCACATGTAACAGTTAGAAATACTTAGAACACAAACATTATGGGGGTAGTGGTGGCGTAGTGGCCAGGGCGCTCGCCCTCCCACCACGGAGATCCGGGCTCGATCCCCGGCGGGCTCACTCCCGGATCCTCGCATGTGGGAATCGTGCTGGACGATGCCGCTTGCCNCATTTCTGCCATGCTTGGGGATGACGGTCACCTACGGGTCTCAGCTGGAAAGACCGTCACTCGGAGGGTGTCGCCTTGCCCTGCGTGCGCTCCCCACACGCCATTTATTTATTTTTACTAGAAATTGAAGGAAAAAAAGTGATGTGTGACACATACAAATACCTACTGTACATATTCCGCTCATTTGTGCAAGATGGTCGTTAGTGAGTGGCTGCAGTTGCGTACGTTGAACATTCTTTATTCTTGTTTAGATCTCGGTTTAGAATAAAATATTTTAACTTTTTTTTTAAATTAATTTTCATAATCCAGCACAACAAAAATAAAAGATTTCCGGTAGTGTACTTCTTTAAACTGAACGAACAGAAAAAAATATATACTAGCCAGTTTACGGAGATGTTCCGACAATTCGTAGAAAGTTCTGTGAAATTTACGGAGGAGTCCGTTTTCGGAAAAGCGAGATGTCCGTAATTGNGTTCCGACAATTCGTAGAAAGTTCTGTGAAATTTACGGAGGAGTCCGTTTTCGGAAAAGCGAGATGTCCGTAATTGTATAGACAGTGATGGAACATTTGTTTTTTTACACTCATATATGCAGACAGATATGGGCTATATACTGTTAACAGGGCACTTCCGAAATCAACCTTTGAGAAATGTCACTCACCCTTCCTGCAGACATCGTAGCACGCTGACTATGATGCGTCCAGTAAAGTTGACAACTACAGTGGCAAAGTGGTTCCATGCCTTATACGTTGAATTAAATGTGTTGGGTGAACGTCTGTGAATAAAGAAATTTCTTATCCTGTCCGTCCGCTTCTTTATTAATACAGCAAGTGTAAGAATGAGCAAATTTGTAAAATATTCTC
>NQII01000693.1:609931-631422 GCA_002778355.1 Clitarchus hookeri
TTTTTGCTCACCGACGCATGGATAAAGACATCAGGCACATGGTAAAGGTAGTTTTACATAAGACTGTACAACACACAACATGCGTACAAGAGGATCTTAAGCAGGGCTCTCATAAGTGCTCATTTTGCCGTGAACGACCTATACGAGAACCCAAAAAAGAGGAATGTTGTAATATGAGCCAGCCGTTCCTTTCAGATGTAAGTAGGATAAAAAGTCCCACGTAATGATTTGACCTCGTTGGTGTTGCACGCGCGTTCTGCGATTTCTATCGTCCTAGGGACCAGGCCTGCACGACTACTCGGCCAGCCTTCAGTGTCCCCATTTTACGTGAAATGCCGATTCTGCTCCTCCGTATTACCACTGTTTTGGAATCCTCGGAAAGGACATGCTCCCGTTTCTATTGCTGTAAGCACCTCGCTGCTCTGCTGTTTATTTNACTGTTTTGGAATCCTCGGAAAGGACATGCTCCCGTTTCTATTGCTGTAAGCACCTCGCTGCTCTGCTGTTTATTTTTGGAAAGGTCTTCGTTGGGCGTCCACGCTTCGGTGCTACGCTTATGTACCGATACCAGTACAAATTACGGCTGTAAGAACCAAAGTCTTAAACTCATAATGTATTTAGACTACTGATACATCGGTGGCAAACAGACGGGGTGTTTCTATCACATAAATAATATTGTTTGAAGGACGCCCGAATGATGTATCTGAGTTCATGAGGAATGGAGTTCTTAATAAAAATAAAGGAACTACATTTTTATTTATTTATTTACACAGCTATCATTGGCAGCATTGAATTATCTATTTACACTATCTCTTTTTATTTCTCATTGAGCGCAATATTTAATGTATATTTAACTCTAATTAAAGTCCTTAATGTCTCTGTTCGGTTATAGTCAATCAACTTATACACATAATTAACACACGTTCAGTCTACCTGTTATCATAATTTGTAATGGCTTTCACTCACGCATCCGGCCCAGTAGTCCAGTCTGCCATTCGCACTCTTCGCTGCGCTGATGCTCGCAATCGCAAACTTTCCTCCCGCTGGTCACTTCTCTCCCCACGTGCTTCTCTTCTCGCTCGTCGTCCTTCGCTCAATGCCGCAGCCACTCATCCATTCAACAACTCCGGCTCGGAGGACCGATGCGACGCTCTTTTTATAGCCACTCCCTGGCCTGTACCTATTAGGCTCGCCGTACCCCGAGTCTAGGTGATAAACACGAGGTCAGTAATCCAGAGCGTTCTTCAGATGTCTTAAAGACACCCGATGCCCAATGTTGGAAGCGGTGCGCGCCCTGATTGGTATAAAAGGCATGCAAACATTCCTTTGTGATGAACCGCTGCGTCTCCAGTTGCAACTGATAGCTTGCGCTTCCATAAATCATCTAACTACTCTGTCCTTCAATTCCACGATCTCGCACGGGACTAAGTAGCGAGTGCGTAATAATATTAACCTGGATATAAATACCAACAGAAATAAATGTTCTTATCTTGACTTAGATTGTGCAAGCAAAGACTGCTTGTAGGCGTGCATGTCGTACCCAACCATAGGTTAGAAACTGAGCGAGACAAAATAAAAGCCTATGTGATTTCTGAGGGAAATATATACGCTTAATGCAAGAGATTTGGGAATGCGTTTAGTTCACGAAATCAGAAACTCCGTACATTAAAAGTCCCAGCATAGCGTTTTTCTGAACGATGTTGTTAAATGGGACCAGATTTTATGGGTAACATTATCTTCTTGTTATTAGTAAGATTGTGGTGCCATAATGAACAACGGTCGATACTGTGCAACCGTAGGCGTAAATAGATTTTGTAGAAAGATAGTTAACGTCATGTTCAAAATAATAAGCAAATTTAGTATGGCGTGGAACTTTCAGGCCGGTTGTTATTTTTGAAATCGCGCACGGGATTTAAGTCCACAAATACACAGCATTGCACATGGNGGAACTTTCAGGCCGGTTGTTATTTTTGAAATCGCGCACGGGATTTAAGTCCACAAATACACAGCATTGCACATGCCCGTCGTGGCACTCTCCATTTCTCGCTAATAATAGGGTCATAATGTTATAAACAAATGTTCACACATTTAGCAACTCTGTCCAACAATACGCTGTACTGGGGAATAATTGTTCAAACTCACGCATTTTTTAGAGAAAAAACGTTTATTTATGAGCAATTTCAAACTTCTTGCATTAACAAGTCGTGGTATGTAAATTAACTCTTAATGGGATCAGTTAGAGTCCACGCGATTTTGGAAGACAACACAGAGAAACAACGACAGGGCAATAGCAGGTTATGGTTTATGCCAGAATTATATGCAGCTGGTTAGACGTGATGGCGTATTTATTTTTCAAAATGCCTTGCGCCACCATAATATATAAAAATTTACTGTGTTTTAAATGGCTTAGTAAAAGTAAATTTTTTTCATAAACTGTTTCCCAACGAAGTTAGTAAAAACCGTTATATAGGATTACTTTTGATAAATTTTCTTTAAAATTGTAAAATGTAATTAACCTTTAAAGAGTTCATTAATGTCACACCTTTTATAAACGGCGTGTACCTCCCTTAATAACCCATTTAAGACATACTGTAATTCATAATACGTTTTGTCTCATTTTACGTGTGTAACCTCTTTGTACATTTTGTGCCATTTGGGATACAGCCAGTATACAGTTAAGAATCATTTAGNTGTGCCATTTGGGATACAGCCAGTATACAGTTAAGAATCATTTAGTAAAAATACATACCACAATTTAATAAATAAAATAGAGTAGAAAGGGGACCGCGTAGATTTTTTTGTCAGTCTTAATATTCAAAATAATAAACGAAACTGCGTAGTCGTGAGCAGCCTGCTACCAAAAAACAAAATGGTATCACCGATAGTCCGCTTACGTTTTCACAGCCCTGCTGTTTTGTCCGCTCTATCTGAGTGGCATGATTTGCGTAAATGCGAGTTAAGCTTCAGACGTCAAGACATTATCTTTGATGGTAGCCATTTTGGTCCCCTTGGACTACACTCAATGAATAGTAGTTGACATTGACGTTGTTTGTGTGGAAGTAGGTCGTCTAATTGAACTACACTCACTGAATAGTAGTTGACATTGACGTTGATTTTGTAGAAGTACGTCGTCTATCCGGGCCGGAAGCTCANACTACACTCACTGAATAGTAGTTGACATTGACGTTGATTTTGTAGAAGTACGTCGTCTATCCGGGCCGGAAGCTCAATGCTTTTTGGTGGTAACTAAAACATTTTCACCGCCAGGGTTCACTGGTGTCGCGTGTGTACCGGGTTTTTCCGTTTTGTATGTAGGTAAAATGGCTATCAAATAAATATAACTCTTAAAATCTACATATTTGTATTTTGTCAGAACCTACTAAAAGAATAAACTTTGTTCCTCATACGAGAGTTAAAAAATTTTACGAAATAAGATCACACGTTGTTTAATATTATTGTGCCGTAAACTGGATTTAGCAAAACGTGGGCGTACCCAATTACTTTATTTAGAAAGGACAACTGGATAAAAAAAATTAGAATTGTTGAAAAATTATTTTAGGTCTTACCTGCGTAGTTTCGTTGGGATAAATGAGAAAAGTACAAAAATCCTTTTGAGGACGACTATATTTATTTTCTCTCAAATACGTAATGTTTTCCATTGAATTAGGCTTGCTTAGAAACGCTTTGTGCTAAAAATAGTTGTATTTGTACTGTTTGCTCTTGTAAACACCATTGTAGGGCGTGAACAATAGTTGCGAAATAAAGTTAATTAATAACATTTTGACTGGGGCAGCACAATTCCAGCCAAACACGAACTTTTTACACACAAATAAAGAGAATGTCTAATTTTTTTTGCCTTGAGCCTAAAAGTGACGTCTTTGGAACACTAGCGCACCTTGCGGCGGAAATGTTCCCTATGCCAAACTCCCCCTAAGAAATCACGTTTTGTTCTCAGCCTGAGTGCAGTAAACCTTATTTCGGTCTAGCTTAGGGCGCACTGATAACGTAGCAATGACGTAAATCTTCTCTCTGCAATCTGCTCTCTACAGAATATATATAATTTAGACTGATTTTCTACTTCCGCGTAAGTACTTAATATTACCTCAAGAATTTTCTAAGCTACTGTCGAAATTATATGTTGATTCTGTGCCGTGCCTTTGGTTTCCTTTTGGTTTTCCAACAAACCCCGGCTTCTTTGAAAAGAAAATATTAACATTGCGCGTAACTTGATTACATTGCAAATGCATTTAAACCCGTTCAGGAGAAGTGCATAAAAACCCTAAAGCAATAATTTATAGAAAACTTTTGTCTAGCCCTTATTATATATATGCGTGGTTTTGGCAGTTGATGGAAAATCAGCCATCCAACTTTGCGGCACGAAAGTTGTTACCTATTTGTTGGCATGCGCACTCTACCCAATAGACTCTCTACGGCCTGGGGTCCTATTTTGCGACTTTCTAACGTCTTTATATAAATATAGTTACATCATAACTATCTTTACGAGGTGAGTTGGTATTCGGTAACTTGAAATGTCGCCCTGGCGGTTTTCCAAATGCCTCGTCACAGCCCAACAAGGTGACTTCATTAACACTAGTGGTTATAAAATGCCGACATACTAAGGTTAATTCAAACAAATATGCTCCGACGGGAAAAAAATGCGTATTTAAATGCCCCGAAGAGGAAAAATACCTGACTGTATCATATTTCCATACAAATATACGGTGCCTAGGATACATTGAAAAAACATATTTTCGATTTTCACTAGTGATATCATCTAACGCTTCGATTTAACGTAATCACTATGCAGATAACGGACTCGGTCAAGGGCTTGGTGCTGCTGTCTGGTGATGCTCTAAATGAACTACGGCCATCAAACAACTTGTGTATGAGAGGAAAGTAAATTTAATTGAAATGTTTGACCCAGAATGTGTTAAGAAACAAGTCGCATTCATTATTGGAAATTTACTATATTAACGTATTATGTGGCACAAGATACTCTGTAGAAACAAAAAAAAATAGTTTAATTCAGCAAGAATGTTATTGATTTTAGAACAGACCCTGTAGCGTTGTCAAACCTATGTGACGTCATGAAAAAAAACCATAAAGGGAAATATTACATAATACCACACAATGACCGATACGAGTGATTAGCATTTAAGTTGTCGTTATACTTAAGATTCTCGCTGTCAGTATATTTAAACGAACCAAGATTTCAGAATAGGGCCCCTGTTCCCCGCGATATGCGAACGTGAGCANCGTCTTTATATAAATATAGTTACATCATAACTATCTTTACGAGGTGAGTTGGTATTCGGTAACTTGAAATGTCGCCCTGGCGGTTTTCCAAATGCCTCGTCACAGCCCAACAAGGTGACTTCATTAACACTAGTGGTTATAAAATGCCGACANCTGGCGGTTTTCCAAATGCCTCGTCACAGCCCAACAAGGTGACTTCATTAACACTAGTGGTTATAAAATGCCGACGTACTAAGGTTAATTCAAACAAATATGCTCCGACGGGGAAAAAAAATGCGTATTTAAATGCCCCGAAGAGGAAAAATATCTGACTGTATCATATTTCCATACAAATATACGGTGCCTAGGATACATTAAAAAAAACATATTTTCGAATTTCACTAGTGATATCATCTAACTCTTCGATTTAACGTAATCACTATGCAGATAACGGACTCGGTCAAGGGCTTGGTGCTGCTGTCTGGTGATGCTCTAAATGAACTACGGCCATCAAACAACTTGTGTGTGAGAGGAAAGTAAATTTAATTGTAATGTTTGACCCAGAATGTGTTAAGAAACAAGTCGCATTAATTATTGGAAATTTACTATATTAACGTATTATGTGGCACAAGATACTCTGTAGAAACAAAAAAAAATAGTTTAATTCAGCAAGAATGTTATTGATTTTAGAACAGACCCTGTAGCGTTGTCAAACCTATGCGACGTCATAAAAAAACCATAAAGGGAAATATTACATAATACCACACAATGGCCGATACGAGTGATTGACATTTAAGTTGTCGTTATACTTAAGATGCTCGCTGTCAGTATATTTAAACGAACCAAGATTTCAGAATAGGGCCCCTGTTCCCCGCGATATGCGAACGTGAGCAAAATCCAGCGTAACAGCTGCTGCAGCAGTAAATTGAACGCCGTGATTTCGAACCTACTGATTAACGATTGCGCATAACAGGTCGTGTGTGTGAAAGTTCCTGACGTACTGCTCGAAGGGAACTGCTTGTGTCTCATTTCTCGTGCAGACGCGTGTGGCAACAGACAATTAGAGGACAGGAAAAAAAACGTTCGGCGAAGTTGTTCATTTATCTTTAGAAATTGAAGAACATAGTTATCCTACAGAGAGGAAGAGGTGTCACAGGATATACAATTATATTGGGGGGGGGGGAAGTTGCAGTGCCCTCGCAGAAATTATTAAAGGTTATCCACTTATTTACTGTTGCATGAAGTAAATATTTTAAAGGCAAGCATGCATGCCAAATATTTGAGATCACAATCTGTTCCGAACGCGATGTAATTAGAACTGAATTTTTGCGAATATCAAAGCACCCGAAACAATAAAAAAATTAAAAAAATTTACCGACACCGCAAACTGACGTCAGACACGTAGCAAAATTTTGTTGGCTGGAAATAGCATGTATGTATTGAGTTGCGGACCGTTCGCGCACAGTGTTACTGGCCGTACGAGACATCCTACTGTCACGTCCCACGCTCTTTGCCTGTGTTTGCGATTGCGAACGCACCTCGCTTCCTGTCATTGGGCTAGATTTACATTGGCGCGACGGGGTGACAAGACAGCCGCCCCGGCGTCTATGCGTTCCCTCCCTCCCCCCACCCCTTCATTAAACAAAAGCACGGTGTCGCGAGAGATGGCGACACGACATCTGAACGTGTAAATGTTATTGAAGATGAAGGCCGCAGCAAACGATGCGATCGGGCGAAGGTCTTTTCCGTGTTTACGTATCGCGAGAGTGAGGAGAACTTCCGAGTTATCGAAGTTTGAGAGCGGGTCGTTATAAAATAGATTAATCTTGCAGTTCGTACTCTTCTGAGTAATGTGTGCCCGTGTACGTCAAAGGTCACACAGATTGGGGGCTTGCACGTACTAACGTCCACGCCGTAATCTGACGATGAGGAATCTTTCACTCATTAATTTGATAATGGCACGCTTCCAGTTTTATTTGTGACAGAAACTATACGATAACCTTCGCGTATTTTCCTCAAGAGAAAAGTAAGACTTTATTTCTACTGCCTGTTGTGTTACCGACGGCTAGGCGATAAACTGTTTTAGGTCTCGTAAGAAATACTATCGAAAGCCCAACACCATTGCTAATTTGGAAAAATGTGTGCCCTAGGTTACATTAAAACAGTTCTNCTATTAAAACCGTTCTTGAGACAGTTTCTACTGGACGTAATGCCTGAGTAAGTTGTTCCCTTCTACCTTTCAAATTTTTCCGCAGCGAATATTTTAAAATCAAGAGAAAGCAAACGCACGACGGAGTCAGAAACTAAGTGCGAGTCAGGCGATAAATTCAAGGATTCGTCGGCAGCGCGCTCTTCCGTTTGTGACTGGAAATGTTCGGCTTAAGAGCATGCCCNGGGGGGGGGGAAGTTGCAGTGCCCTCGCAGAAATTATTAAAGGTTATCCACATATTTACTATCGCATGAAGTAAATATTTTAAAGGCAAGCATACATGCCAAATATTTGAGATCACAATCTGTTCCGAACGCGATGTTATTAGAACTGAATTTTTGCGAATATCAAAGCACCCGAAACAATAAAAAAATTTAAAAAATTTACCGACACCGCAAACTGACGTCAGACATGTAGCAAAATTTTGTTGGCTGGAAATAGCACGTAAGTATTGAGTTGCGGACCGTTCGCGCACAGTGTTACTGGCCGTACGAGACATCCTACTGTCACGTCCCACGCTCTTTGCCTGTGTTTGCGATTGCGAACGCACCTCGCTTCCTGTCATTGGGCTGGATTTACATTGGCGCGACGGGGTGACAAGACAGCCGCCCCGGCGTCTATGCGTTCCCTCCCTCCCCCCACCCCTTCATTAAACAAAAGCACGGTGTCGCGAGAGATGGCGACACGACATCTGAACGTGTAAATGTTATTGAAGATGAAGGCCGCAGCAAACGATGCGATCGGGCGAAGGTCTTTTCCGTGTTTACGTATCGCGAGAGTGAGGAGAACTTCCGAGTTATCGAAGTTTGAGAGCTGGTCGTTATAAAGTAGATTAATCTTGCCGTTCGTACTCTTCTGAGTAATGTGTGCCCGTGTACGTCAAAGGTCACACAGATTGGGGGCTTGCACGTACTAACGTCCACGCCGTAATCTGACGATGAGGATTCTTTCACTCATTAATTTGATAATGGCACGCTTCCAGTTTTATTTGTGACAGAAACTATACGATAACCTACGCGTATTTTCCTCAAGAGAAAAGTAAGACTTTATTTCTACTGCCTGTTGTGTTACCGACGGCTAGGCAATAAACTGTTTTAGGTCTCGTAAGAAATACTATCGAAAGCCCAACACCATTGCTAATTTGGAAAAATGTGTGCCCTAGGTTCTATTAAAACCGTTCTTGAGACAGTTTCTACTGGACGTAATGCCNCTATTAAAACCGTTCTTGAGACAGTTTCTACTGGACGTAATGCCTGAGTAAGTTGTTCCCTTCTACCTTTCAAATTTTTCCGCAGCGAATATTTTAAAATCAAGAGAAAGCAAACGCACGACGGAGTCAGAAACTAAGTGCGAGTCAGGCGATAAATTCAAGGATTCGTCGGCAGCGCGCTCTTCCGTTTGTGACTGGAAATGTTCGGCTTAAGAGCATGCCCGTAATTCAAGTCGGGAGACAGCCAGATTTGTCGGCCTGGAATTTTCCGCGATTTTCCCCTTGATGAACATTCGTCGCTCGCGGGGAAAACCGTTTGAAATATACCGCCCCGGACAAGCAGCGAGGCCCTTAACACTGCACTGTAAAAAAAAAGTGGTTTTTTTTTACAGAGAAGTTGTTTTTAATTTTAAAAACGTTTGTAAGAGCACAGAGATTTGTCTTTTAAAATTGCACGTTCGTTATATTAGACAAGCCGTTGAGTTGAGTTGAGAAGGATTTGAGCGGCTCTTAACAAACGAGGTCTTGAGAGCCGATGAGGGGGAAATGAGGCGAATGGAACAGCGCCAGAATGCCAGGGCGGTGGAAACGGGATATCTCCGAGAAAACCCCCCGAACACCGGCATCGTCGCATGATTCACACTTAAAAGACCCGGCCGGGGTCGACCCTGGTTAGCCATGGTGGGAGGCAAGCAGTCTAACCGCTCAGCCACCGCGGCCCCCTTACATGAGTCGTGTTTGTGTTAGACTTCAAGAAATGTTTGTATTTTACTGGCCCGTATCCCCGAGCTCATACAAAATGCCGGACACTTTTATTTAATCTATGTATTGTATTTCTATGATCGCTGTGCTCGTTACAGAGACAGTACATAAAATGTTAGGAGCGGTTGAGCAATGATGAGGGTGGTGGGGGGAGGGCGGTATGGCTAAGGAGGAATAGGAAAGGGTAAAAATAGAATACATAAGTTTACACATACAAGGGAAAAGTACCATACGATAGGAACTCACAAATCGTAGGAACACACGCAGAGGTACGCTTTTTACAAGACTACAGTTCACCTATTCAATATAATTAGTTGCAGTACAGTACATATTTGCATCGCAACATTTAATAAGCAGGTTAATTTGTAATACGTAACTAATACATATAAAAACACAAAAATGGGTGAAAGATAAAAATACATAACATAAACTGACGGGTATAACTGATACCTCTACCTGGGTTCCAGAAACCATGGTTACGTGTTAAATAGTTTCACAGGACTACTGGTGAGACAGCAATGACAAGTGTATGCTTGTACAGACACAGTTACGCAAGCACACACTCACATACCTATCCACTAATAAGCATACTCATACACACTATCTCTATGTGTACGCACACAAACCTGCATTACTTACTTATACAATATCTACGTACCAGTTACATAAAGATGAGGGGTCTATAGTTACTTCTTTATGTACAGCATATCACATGTATAAACATCCACCTAGTGTTCTTGTATATATTGTTCCCACTGTTTTTTTTTTTTTTTTTGAGTTTATTTTTGAAAATGGATGTATTTGGGATGAACTGAATATCACATGGAATATTGTTATATTTCTTGTAAGCACTGTAACTAAATGATTTAAGTCCATATTTCGTAGACTTAAAGGTGCTCAGATCTGAGCGATTCTTTACTCTTGTATTGCATCTGTGGAATTCTCACTTGTTTGTAGTACTGATTTGAGTTTTTACTGTTTTATCTCTTATTTTTATGAGTACATGAAAGCGGAAATCTTCTGACATTATAGGTGACATTTATGTTCTGAGGTATACTTCCTTGCGTGGTGTTTATAGTGTTTCCCCCTAACCTCCGGGCGACAGTAAACTAGCCCGCTCGTAAACTACCTTGTTGGTGGACAAAATTCACTACGTTTCTGCTTGATTGACCATCTGTCACAGTTGTCACTTTTATAGCTATTGCAAGTTTTATGCGACGGGGGAATTCAAGCGACCTACAAGAAGCGTATTCGGCGTAGTATGAACCAATAGTGAAGAGCAAACAGGAATTTAGAAACCAGCAAAACAGCTGGGGACGGAGTGGAGGGATTTGGGTGGCTCTTAACATGGACGCCTTGAGAATCAATGAGGGTGAAGCGAGGTGAGTATGGATCATCGCCGGAATGAAAGGATGTGGGAAACGGGAGATCCCCGAGAAAACCCGCCGACCAGCGGCATCGTCCGGCACGAGTCCCACATGTGAAAATCCGGCAGTGACCCCCGCCAGGAATCGAACATGGTTCACCTAGGAGAAGACGAGAGTAGTCTAAACACTACGTAGAAAACTGCGAATAGAAGAAGAGATAAACATAAGAAATGTTGTGTCTCATAAAGACACAGCGAGATATTTAAGAGAATTTGAGAAGGACGTCATCAATATAGTAGAGTAAATTGATGCGTGGTATTTGATTAATCCTTCAGGGGAGGAAACAGAGAATTCTCCATTAAGTATCTTACCCCTGGAATCGAGAAAGTACAACCGCTATATAAACCGGATTTGACAATTGGTAAAACCGCTATATAATCATTGTAGTGGGGCGTTGTCACAACACATCCTGGGATAATCCCGAAGGAAATAATAGGAAATTTTAAAAGGACTTATCAGGAGGCTACTGATAGGTTGGTGGGTCTCCCCCCTCCGCTCCACTTCTGATGAACTAAAGATAACATTTGTGACGACACTGTAATGAACAAGAAACTGAAGGAATGGAGTAACAAATACCATGTCGGGATGACAGGGAAACGAACCAGATATTATGCAATCAATATCATAGGAATCGGAACACGATCGAGACAAGATTCATGACTAAAGGACTGACAACAGGGAAAGGATGATCGAAAAGATGTCCGGAGGCCCCCCTCTCCGCTGGATGTCGACACAGAGGGATTCGATCGAAAGTAGAATATATGTTTTTTAGTGTAGTAATAAGTGCCGCTATATAATGGCATGGATTGTAAAGTAGAATAGATTCCGGGAAGTGTGGGGAACTGTGTGGTTGGCAGGTTAACCGTGACACGCCTCTACTCCAGACAACCTGGATGTAGATTTAACTGAATAAAATCAAAGAGTTGGAAAACTACGTGGTCCCGGTAGCAAGCCAAAGGTCAAAATAAATAAATGGGAAAGTAACAGGAAAGGAATATCTTATAAATCTGCATTACCCATAAAGGGCACAGGTGCAGGAGTGATAATAAAGCGTGTCCCGCCTTTAGTTGGCCACAAAAAAAAGTCTAACCCCTGCACAAACGCGGTCCCAGCAGAACTGATGTCCTTATAGTAGTTTATATGAGAAAGTCTCTTCCCCTTTGTTTTGAATATCTGTAAATGTGTATTCAATAACTGGTCAGAAATAACTGATTACATAAACAAGTTATTTTACATTACTTCCATTTGTAGCGTGCCACTAAAAACAACGAGAATATATATTTATATTTAGAACTCAAACACTCTTTATCATAGCAACTCGAAAGGACGTAATGAATCCAATCCAAAAATGTATGTTTCGTTGCACGATTACGCAGTACTCACCCGATGGTTTTACAACTGAAACCATGTAGGTGGTCTTAACAAAAGAAAAATTATCCTTCAAGCAATGGAATCATAAGACATTGTATACTCGCAACCGCCACAAGGCTACCAACATCAGTTCCTTCCCGTCGACCTTACGGAATTTCTGATCTTCATTGAAAGTTGGAGCACGCGACTCATTCTCGAATATCACGTAATTGGTATACGCTCCGGGATGGAGCTACAAGATACTTCCATGACGGTCCATTTGGAAGCGGGAAAAGGATAGATAAAGGGGGGAGGTATAATAACCTGCAGCATGTGGGAGACGTGGTAAGAAGAAAAAAAGGGAAGAAAGAATATCGCTAATTAAAGAGAGACGTGAAATATTTCACGTGTTTCCCGAACCCCGAGCAGACGAAGCGAATTTATTGCTACGGGTCCGGAAGGACTCCGCCGACATTCCTTAACCGTCTCGTGGCCACGGTGTCTTGCCCGAATTCTTTTTAAGTAGCCGCAATCACTTTCTTGTTCATTAACGGAGCACGGAAAAGGTGTATCAAAAAAAGGGNGTTGCAGCTAAGGCGAACGTGAGGGTTCCTCGCGAGTAAAAAAGGTCATCTGAATTCGGCGGCCTCCCGGGACCCAACGGAGGGACGAAGTGTCGTTAACAGCGCCGGTGATGTAAATCTACGGTGAAACGGAGATCCAGTTTTTTCGTTTTACCTCTTTTGCCCTGTCCGTAATACGTGGTATAGTCCATTCACTGCTACTTCGAACTTTTCTGAAGCCCTGCTTACTTAAGTTCTACTTCCAGGATATTCCTCCGCCTCGTGCAATCTAAGTTCAANTCGAACTTTTCTGAAGCCCTGCTTACTTAAGTTCTACTTCCAGGATATTCCTCCGCCTCGTGCAATCTAAGTTCATATTAGACTAGAAAATCTTAAAGAAGGAAAAATGCACCGTATTCGTGCGCACTCGGTGTAATAATATTTTGCATGAGAACTATTTCGTACTAGGCGGTACAACACAACTATTCCCTCACTGTTTANCACTCGGTGTAATAATATTTTGCATGAGAACTATTTCGTACTAGGCGGTACAACACAACTATTCCCTCACTGTTTATGTTCACATTATTATTAACGAAAAAAGTTCAAATTAACAAAAAAACAAGGTACTATTATGCTAACATTAGTAAGTAGTAAGAATATCTTCCTTCTGCGCTTTGGGTCGTAGGGCGGGGAAAAAGGGGAAAAACTGAAGGCCATCTTGGATTATATCACGAGGCAACATCCTGATCTGTCATTCCTTGTAAGCGTCGGCCATCTTGGACTTCCCCTCCTGCTCTGTAATTCCTGGCCAATGGTGGCCATCTTGGATGTATCCACTTCATGCTCTTCCATTCCATGTGGGGGATTTTCTCAGTCTTCCCAATATCCTTTATTTTCTCATACTTTTGAATTCCGTGTGTGTAGGGGAGGGGGTCCTGTCAGATGTTCCTATTTCATGCTGTTGCATTCCGAGAGAGGGGTTTTCTCAGAGTCCTCCCCGAACTCCTATATTTTCTCATACTCTCTCATTCCTTCCTGCTGGGTGTCCCCACTTCATGCTCTTGCATTCCGAGTGTGGGGTTTTCTCAGAGTCCTCCCAATCTCTTAATGTTCTTATGCCCTCTTTATAATACAGACATCACCCCCGACAGCGAAAAGGATCGTAGGGTCAGGTATGTTCTAAGCCCACTTTTAAGCATAGTTGGCGGTAATTTTCGAACCATTTAACATCTAGTCACCAAATTCATAACATAGTCATCACCTCCCACAACAAAAAGGGCCACAGGGTCAATTATGTCCTAAGCCTACCACCCCCAACAGCGAAAAGGACTGCGTGGTCAAATATGCCTTAAGCGCACCTATAAGCATAGTTGACTGTAATTTCGGAAACCATTGAAGATATAGTAAACAAATTCATAACATAGGCATCATTCCCGACAACAAATCGNTGACTGTAATTTCGGAAACCATTGAAGATATAGTAAACAAATTCATAACATAGGCATCATTCCCGACAACAAATCGGACCGCAGGGCCAAGTTTTCCCTAGTCTCACATATTTGGATGTAATTTCCGAACTGTTTAAGGTACAACCACCAAATTCATAACATAGGTATCACCCTCGACAACAAAAAGCACTGCAGGGTCAAGTATGCCCTAAGTGCATGTATAGGCATAGCTGACTGCAATATATGAACGATTTGAGATCAATCCACCAAATTCATAGGCTAAGCATATTTAGGAAACAGCCAAGCACGTCATACATGGGGTTATTTTTCANAGATCAATCCACCAAATTCATAGGCTAAGCATATTTAGGAAACAGCCAAGCACGTCATACATGGGGTTATTTTTCAATGGTTTGTCACAAAAAGTGCGAAGAAACCGAGAACAGACTACAGCTCCGCCTTTTGGCTTCTAACTGGTGGCTGAGCCTCTCGGAGTTGGTGTTTGCGTCGCGTCCCGAAGAGGGAAGGCGAGGATGTCTGGTTTCGGACCGAACCTGTCTCGTGATCGACTCGCCTCTCGCATGGGAATGGCTGTCAAACAGAATTGCTTGGGACTTAACAGCCATCTCAATGAATAACAAACGTATGCGTGTATATATATATATATATATATATGTATATATATATGTAATTTGTTTTTTTTTTTTTTTTTTTTTTTTGCCAACTATAGGTTGAACCACTCCTACAACTGTACCCTTTCCTTTGCTTTTACTGGTGTTCCTTATATTTGTATTTTTATATATGGCTTCCTGTTGCCGGACCACATTATTTTTACATTTGTTACGTGCATCTCATTGCGTAAGTTGCTTGTAATTTCTATCTACTTTTACTCAATAGTGGTTGCCCTTAGTGCCCGGAGTATGAAAGTGGCGCGGTTCACCTGCCATCCACCACCGTTCCCCACACATCAAGGGGATTCTAATTCTATATACTATGCCTTCTATAGTGGCACTAACTACTACTTCTAACATATTTATTCACTGCATTACAACTCTTTTCACCAGTATTGGCTGAGTAAGCTAAGAGGAGGGCCTGTGCTGCATTTACCGATACATCCCCCCACCTCCCCTCCTTCAGTACATAAACGTTTGGAGTGATGTCCATATGTCTCAAGTACCGTTTTCGTGCCAAGTCGTCTTTAACTTCGTTACGTTCCGTTCCTCAATTGCTACTTCCGCATTAGTTTCAGTGCTTTTTTTCCCGCGTATTTTGTTTCTCCAGGTTCGTTATCCTTGATCTTTGCTGTGCCGTCGTCGCTGAGTTTCTTCTGTGCGTACTGGTGGGACCTACACTAACCGCATTGCTAGAGACCGGCGAAATTCGCGTTATTGTTTGGAGACACGTTAAACTTTAAACACGTGTACATACGCAATTCGTTTGTGACACGCCCTGCGTAACTCTGCGCCGATAAATTAACGCATCCCAATTGTGTGCCCTAATCACGTGCTGTTTAGTCAGAAATATTTTTCCTCGTCAAATGAACAACTGGCGGATCTTAATTTTCGGGATATTTTCATATTCGAAATAAAAATCTCGCTACTCTGCGGACATTCAGTTCAAAAATTATTGATCACGGAATCTTGATAAGGCTTAAATGCTTGAGAGAAGCATAAATTTAACATGTTTATGTTTTACGGGACACGTGCCAAGGCTAATTCTAATTGAGCCTAATATTAGGATAAGGTTATTTACTGGAATTTCTTGTAAAATAATTTTTTAAATTTTGAAAATAATTATTAAGGAAACACGAATATTTCAGCACTATTTTTTTGCGGAGCGTTTCGTTCTTAAACCACTGTAAAAAAAAATTCTGAGAAAGGATAAATTGTAATATTAGTCACATACAGGCACTATTTATGTTGCTCGTTATACAACCATTTATCAAAAAATCACATATGTGGGAGAAATGTTCTCTTCTGTACTATACGACTTTGTGGGATATTATTTGTTAAGTTTTGAGCGAAGCGCTCGAATAACCAGTACAAAACTGGCACAGGACATGAGCGAGTTCTGTGTGCGTGTCGCGTTCCTAACTGGCATTCCTAAGATATCCGATGCCATGCTAACCGGAAACACTTGGTATGATTTTATCCACCTTCCTCTCCTAATTCTCTATTTACCCCATTTTCAGGAAAATTCATACAGAGCTCGGCAGCCAAGATAACTGATGTATTACTTTCGAGTCACTAGGTCTTGTGTTCGAACCCTGTGAAAAACTATGTGGGTATGTGTGAGTGTTATAATTCATATAAGGCTCATACTGGTTCGTTATGTAACTTGCCTTCATTAACCCGATTTGTCTAATGGAATAAACAAAAAAAGATAGGTAAATACGCCTGAATAAATTGGGGACTTATCATTTTATTATTAACTTAATTACTCCCACTCCTATTTGCTTATAACATCGTTTATAATGGAATAATATGGATAAAATTAATAAAGAGCCATGATATGTGTAATGGCAGCATAGAACTGCAAGGAAAAAATATATATTTAATAACTGAGAGCTTTTACAACGCAGTCTACATTTTTTATTTATTTTTACTACTGCAATGACAGGTGCTTTTCATTTTAGCGCTCATCCAGACAGATACCTAGGGCGTNCAAAAAAAGATAGGTAAATACGCCTGAATAAATTGGGGACTTATCATTTTATTATTAACTTAATTACTCCCACTCTTATTTGCTTATAACATCGTTTATAATGGAATAATATGGATAAAATTAATAAAGAGCCATGATATGTGTAATGGCAGCATAGAACTGCAAGGAAAAAATATATATTTAATAACTGAGAGCTTTTACAACGCAGTCTACTTTTTTTTATTTATTTTTACTACTGCAATGACAGGTGCTTTTCATTTTAGCGCTCATCCAGACAGATACCTAGGGCGTGTAAATTTTCAAAGCTATGTCCTCGGCAGCAAAAATTGAAAAAAAAAAAAAAAAAAAAAAAAGGAGTAGAAATTTTTTCTCCCCAGGTCACGAGAGCGGAGTTGTAGTGGCAAAGACTTGCCTCGGGCTACGATTCCGCGAACTGTTATGACGACTCTGCAACAGTCAGTGACAGGGGTTGTTAGACCGGGTCGGGGTCGCGTGCGTTTGCTGCGCTGGCCGGGGAGGGAGCGAGCAGCGTAAACGCAGCTTTTTTTTGTTTTTGANCATTCTCCCTGCAAACGGCCCTAGCAGCCGGGCTCGTGGCCCCATTTTCACCCTGCGCTGGAAACAACCGCAGTAGCTCGGCGGGTTGCATAGCCGAGCTGCCCGCAGGCGCGATAATATTCCGCGGTCTGCGAGCTGCGAGCGTACCTACTGCTTTCGCAGCTGAAGGGGGGTGAAAAAATATATATATATATCTCTCTCTCTCTCTCTCTCTTTCTCTCTGTGTTTTCTGCTCAGGCCATTAGCATTGATTAACGGCGGCGCTCAAGGGCGCGTCGGTTAAGGTCCACATCGGGGTGCACATCCTACGCGCGCTCGCCTCTACGTCGCTCAGCGGCCCAGACGCACGTCCGCCAGCAGATTTTTTTTCGTCTTCCCTCGGGATTGATACTAATTACTCTACAACTTTTTTTAATAAGAGAAGATTCATCGCAACATAACGTAGATATTCGTCCGTTTCCCTCATACTACCCTACCCTTTGTCACTATTAACCTACTATTTTTTCTGTAGTTAACATATTTGTACACATTTCAAAGATTATTTTTTATTTGCTCCATTTTCTACGCCTACTTTTCTGCGCGATAGAATGAAACATGTAATAAACAGTTCATCGTTGTCGGAGAAAAAAAACCTTGCTATAAATTACCGAAGTGAAAACATCTTACATTTCTTTAGGGCGCGGTTACGCCAAAGACTTAACTTGTTATTGTGACTATGTTAAACCAGTTCAATCAAATGGTGACCAAAGTGAGCATGGTTACACCACTTTGACTGAATGCAAATAAAAGTCAACCCTAACCTGAAAAGCACACTCCCGTAGTTATATACAACCATTCCCAACTTTAATTAATATATGGATTTTTTTTATTTTGATATTGGTAAAAGGTATGTCACTATTTGGCATGACTTTTTATTAATTTAAGCGAATGCAGAAATTCCCGTCAATTTATTCCCGCTATTTTAATAACTCTGTTTGCTTACTTCGTTTTAGCCAATCTTAGCGTAACACGGAAGAAATGGCATAAAGAATTTACACAACCACTTTACTTTTAACAATGGAGCCCATGGAATTGGACAAGGCCTCTCCAACCACCCCGTTTAGTGTATCGAACCCTAAGAAGGTATTCCAGAAGCACTGCTTTCTAACGTTTATACAGAAACAAAATATAAGAGGCCCAAGTTGTTTATGTACCGGCGGGAACGTAGCAAATTTCGAACTACTGTTCTGGTCCGAAATGACTCTACACTATAGAAAAAACCTTTATATCCCCTGAATTAATGCCGTCTGTGCTTCGCCTTCTTTCAAGTTGGAAATATCTCACTCGACCCCAAGATCATCTTTCCAGTTGTCTGCAAACTGCCTCATTATCAAAATTGTTGCCACGTCCCATGTGACTCTTATAATAATTCTCAACAGCATTATAGTGGCAATGGTATGGTGGACGTCGTAGTGCCGGTTCAGTGTCCCCGCTTGTGGAAACTAGGCTCGAGACAAGCTCGCTGGTCCAAGTTGTATACTCTTGCAATGATAATGTAGTAACTTCTAGTGGTTTTATGGATAATGTTCAGCTGAAAGGTTGAAAGCTTATTTCAGTAATTTGCTAGTATTTGTCTTTTAATGAGCTGAAACATTTATACTAGCCAAATCATCATGGCATATATTTTTGTTGAAGATCATTGGTTCTGGTATACAGTAGATGGAGGAGGCTCTTGAAGGCAAGAAGGCGGGGCTCATTTTCACAAAGGCTCAGCGGGACAATGCAGATAACATACAATTGAGATCAGTTGTTGGTCTTGAACATAAAGCTTAATAGGGTTCTTGTCAAGTAATGTTCTCTTACTGTTTCCCTTTCGTAAACATTTTTTTATTTAGAACTACTAAAGGATTTAACTAAATTTTTTTAAAGTGTATTTGCTTTATAGCAAAGGAATATTGCATTACGAGTTGATGTGTTTNACTACTAAAGGATTTAACTAAATTTTTTTAAAGTGTATTTGCTTTATAGCATAGGAATATTGCATTACGAGTTGATGTGTTTTCCTGTTTTGTTGTGTCACTTGTTACTTTAATCTTGAACCAGAATTGTGGAACCTAGCCAAACTCTCTACCTGATCAGGTGGCTGTGTTTAGAATTGTTCACAAATATGCAGAGTTATACAGTATACAGTGTCAGTAAGAAACCGAAGAGATCCAAAAATTAAATAGATTTTTACAAGGTGGCTGCCCTGCCGAAACCAAGTATAAGAGGCCGTATTTGATATCTACAAATAACTGACGTCATGGAGCCTATGAAAACTTATTTCGTAGAAAAATTGAACACTACCTCAAAAATGGATTAAATTGTGGCATCTGAAAATGGCAGCAAACATTCTNTTATTTCGTAGAAAAATTGAACACTACCTCAAAAATGGATTAAATTGTGGCATCTGAAAATGGCAGCAAACATTCTCTGAATCATTAAAAAAATTATTTATCTCAGGCACAATCGCTTACAACAATGGCAGATACAGCTTTATGATAAGTAACTGACATATGACCAAGCTTCCATAAAAAGTGGTTCGCAGATAAATTTACACTGTAGTGTTTTAACCATGAAATTAAATGGGAATTTAATCATCGAAAACAGTCGAAAAATGGCAAAAGTACCACTTTACCTCCCCCCCCTTCCCCTTCCTTTCGGGCACGTTAAACCTGTCATAAGGTCCAGCCTGAAAAAAAATTACTCATTTATCATGGCAGTATGTCTTAGAATTGACAAAACTTACTGTGGGGACTTTTAAAATAGATGTTTACGCTTTGACAGCAACTTTGTTAGGAAAGATCCACTCTTGAAGGTTACTTACTCTCCACATGGCCCAGTGAGAGGCCTTTCATTCCTGGGAAAAGGTAGTGCGGCANTCCACTCTTGAAGGTTACTTACTCTCCACATGGCCCAGTGAGAGGCCTTTCATTCCTGGGAAAAGGTAGTGCGGCACCCACAAGAAAGCCGTTCTGCCATTTCCATAACGGTTTGACAATGGGAAGGATCTCAGTTATTTCATTTTATTGCTAACATTCTTAGGCCACATGCACATCCATTGGTCATTTAACTGGTGAGGTTCACCCAATAAATTTTAAATATGCTCTGTGTCGTGCATATGGGTACAGANATCCATTGGTCATTTAACTGGTGAGGTTCACCCAATAAATTTTAAATATGCTCTGTGTCGTGCATATGGGTACAGACTATTCACGGTAAACTGAGAACTTTTGAAAGCCCTGTTCAAGATCTACTTGTATGCACGTTGTATATTCTTCAAATGTAAAATTTACATTACCATGGGTCTGATCACTTTATTTGTGCCTCGGTCAAAGGAAAATGTAAAATTGTTAGAAATTAAATTGTTATACGAATCTGCTCATTTTTACAGCTATACGCATTAAGAAAAACAGGAAATAAAATAAATAATTTTAGTGTTCACAAATTTTTACGTACAAATTTAATTCGAACTTAAAACATGGAACAACATTCCTTCCATCATTGTCAACTTTACTAGGCGCATGGCGGTCTGTATGCTCGTAAAAATGTATGTAGACAGGGACAGTGACTTTTTTCCAAGGTTGATTTTAAAAGTGCTCACTTAAGCGTGAACAGCCTTCAGCAATCACATAAATTCTTAATCATAACTTGACAATCTGCAATTTTATTTTTAAAAAACCAGTAGTTGTCATAAGAATTTAGTATTCACATAATGGGAATCAGCGCACTAGTCAGTATGTGGATTGACATACTTATACTGTTAGACTCTTGCACAAAAAAATTTACTTCAATATTATAGTGCTGTATAATGAAGGCACTGGAAGTTGAAAATTCAAACCCCCTTGTAATATGCATCATAGAATTACAGGGGAGGCGTAGTTGAACCTGAAGAATATTTTTTCCGACTAGCGGATAGAGTACTGCATTACCTGCTGAGTGATTTTTAACATTCTTTTTCCAAGTAAATTAATATTGCGGCAATGGTGATATTGAACTTTCAAGGTTCTTCCCTTTGCTATTTTCAAGCAAATTTCCGTTGCA